>CAJNOL010004325.1:0-16178 GCA_905250125.1 Rotaria sordida | reverse complement strand
TTTTTTTTTCTTCTTGTTCTTTAGCTTCTCATCAATCAAATAATGAATCATTATTAGAAAAATTTTCATTATCATCACAAATACCAATACCTTCAGATTTTCTTTGTGATACAATATTATCATCATTGAATCAACATTCTCAAACAATATCTGAAGAAGATGATACACAAGATAGTTCAACAAATGATGCATCCGAAGGTGATGAAAGTGCTGATAATGGTGAAATTGATCTTGTACAAGAATTTGAATTATCACAAAGAGAACAACAAAATAAAACGAATAATTTTTGGACAACAAATGATCGTGATGTATATATCATACAAGATGATGATGTACTTTCAGCTCTTGTTACAACACCAACAGTTGTAAATCGTAATACTCAGCCAACTTCAATTATGAAAATAACAAATAATAAAATATCCGATAATATTGATGAACAACAACAAACATTAAAACCAAAAGTACGTTTTAATCTTGATCCACAATATGAACGTGAACGTGAATGGAATAAAGTGAATAAATTACTTGGAAATAGTGTTGAATGGACTGATGAATTTGAAGTATAAAAATTTGTTTTCTTTTTTTTTTCTTCTTCTTGTTTGTTTGTTTTTTTTGAATAATTGATTTCTTTTCATGTTTGTTGTACAGCTATCTATTGTTTATTTTCAATTAAGTAGTTTATTAAACGATTGCCAGATATATCAAATATCATATTGAATAGAATTTTGAAAAAACAAAATGAAAGAATTTAATTTCAATTTTGTATTTCATCTGATAGTTTCTCATTATTTATTAAATGTCCGTTGGATAGTGTTTATGCATCAAAAAGAAAAAAAATGAAAAACATAAAAAATTTATTTACAAAGTATTTTTTACAACATATAATGCACACAAAAGAAAAAAAGACATTTAATTTTTCCTTCTTTTGTTTTTTCTTTGAAAAGTAGATGATCTTTTTTTTTTCTCTTTTAATATTGATAAGAAATTACATTCATAGATCAGCTTTGTTTAAACTAAAATATAATTGCTTGTAATTGCTCAATATAATATATAAATGAGCTAACTTTTTTTTTTTGAATGAATATATTTATGTGAAATATCAGTATGAGATTATTCAATTATTTACGATTTTAGAAAGAAGAATATAAAGATTTTATTCAAATAATTTTGCTTGGTCGAGCCAGATGCAATCGGATGTCTTTAGTATTCCTATTTATATTCTATTTTTCTCTTTTATATCGAAGAATGTATTCAATCATCTAAAAATATAAAATGAATTTTCTTTAATTGGATTCTTTAGAAACTCATCTCTTATTCATGTTCACATTCTAAATAGATATTCTAGAGGTTGAGTTTAAGAGTTTCAAAACTGAAAAAAATTTTAATTTATTTTTCTTTGATTTTTTGTTTATCTAAAAAGATTTTATTTCAAAAGTAATTTTTTTTAATCTAAAGATAAAAATAAGTTTATATATTAATAAAATCTTCAACTTTAAACTATATTTTTTATATTGAGTCAAAATATTTTTTAAATCTTGTTTAAGTATTTTCAAATATTCAAAAACAAATAAACTTAATCGTATATTAAATCAAAATAAAAAAAAAAAAGTAAGTCATTTGTAAACTCAACAACATCCATCTTTTATACTAAACTTTATCACGAAAGTATTAAATAAAATACAAAAGCAAATGCTAGCAAATTCTTTTTTGTTTTTATTTATTTCAGATTTTGTATAATATCTGGAAGAAACAAAATCGAAATATTTATAAAAGACATTTCTCTTTTTTTGTTATTGTACTGATGAAAATATTTATCAACTTTTTGATTTCATTTAATAGGATAAGAAAACACAAAATTATTAAAAAACGAATGTTAAATGAAATTAATGATATTTTTCTTGTTTACTGAATTTTTCAAATTATTCTATAGTAAATATTTTGCCTTATTTCTCTAAGCAATAGGTATATCAGATTTATCCATTATGAATATTAAAATGAAATTAATTGTCGAACAATTATTTAATATGTTTTATCTTTAAAGAGTTAAGTTCTTAACCAAAAAACTTCCATCTGAACTCTTACATGGTAAAATGTTTCACCATCTACTTTGATTATATATATATATACATATAATCGATAATGTTTTCTATTAAAGAACAATCTATTTCTCATGGAGAATTAGAAAATTAACACAATACTGAAAAAATTTGATTCAATCGAATAATATTCGGTGTTTTAAACAATTGTTAGAAACCGTAATTTTCTACAGTTGTTCAAACTATGACTGATGAGGAAATCTTGGTAAATGATAAATCACGTTTTTTTGAGATAACTCTTACTTCATTAGATAAATCCTATTGAGGCTAGACAAAGTTTTAAAATATTCATGTATATAAGTCGTTCTTCGACATTTTGTTAGAAAGCCTATTAAATTAATCATAAATGAAGAAGAAAGACTCATAAACATGAATCCTTTTTAGACTCTTACTAGTCTGAATATGAACTTTCAAATGAGATAAGACTCATGTCAAAAGTAATTTATCACTTGACAAGATTCTCTTGAGAAACACAATTTTTAATTTGACTATAATACAACTTAGTTGAGTTTTTTTTCTTTTCAAGTTCACATTAAATACTAAGCTGTTATACACCTCGTCGTCTGCACTTGGTTCAATGAATGTCTTGTTGATATGACACGCGTGTCTTATATGATATGTCATACATTGATGTGTTACATATAACAAATGGCATGATAGAGTATTTACCAATATTTCGAAGTGGTGTACGTACCTTATGGTTTAGCGTAGTATACATGTCTGATACTTCAATTGATTCCCTATTAATGTCGACAACAATGATCGACCGATCAAGTTATCAATTGGGTTTAAAATGATTTCCAATAGAAACTGGTGAAATAAATCTATTTACTCAGACTGACAAATCGTATCACACCTTCAGGGACAAATAAGTGATATTACTTTTAATCCAGCAGTTCATACCTTCAAAAATAAGTTACTAATCAAATCAATGGCCTCTGACAAGCTCGTACTATGAAATAGATCCATGTCAGTTAACATATCGATGCTCAGGTAAATGATAACCGATACGAGAGTTTCATGTAAACAATTCAAAGAACGTATTCTTACTATAAGAAAAATAATTAAATCAAAATATCTCTATTTTGATTCAACGAAGAAAATTCAACAAACATAACTGATTAATAATAGAATGTTTAGAATTAATATCTGTTTGAATTTGAGAAACGCAAACAAAAATAGTTACTTAGGTTTTTGTTAAAAATGTCACGTACAACACCGACATTTTGAAAACAAACTAGAGTACTTGATACAAAACTCATGGTAATTAAATTTCAAGTCGATTCGTTGTGTTTGTGCTCTCTTTTTTCTATATTTTTTCTTCAATTTTGTTCTTTTCTGTATTTTGTGCTTCAAATCGTAACGCACAGCCCTAATGAGCGTTTATATTTCAATAAAATAATACAAAATGCATTGGCGAATTGAACTTTGCATTTCTTTAATACTTCTAATCAAGGCAAATCAATTTATGATTCTATTGTTATTTAATTTTCAACTTAATCGATGGTTGAAAAGCAAAAGTTGAGAATAGTAGATTGAACTTGTCTTTTCTTCTAGAGCTAAGTCGATCTGTTTTTGATTAATTCACCCACACCCTAAAATATATATGTTTTGTTAAGAAAAGAAAAAAAAAATTAGTATAAAGATAATTTGCGAAAAAAAACGACGCTCCAAATCAGTCACAGCTTCTATGCGAATAGATATGAAAACTAAAAGCAAGTGATTTCTAAAGTATGAATGCATGAGTAAAAATAAAAGAAGGAAACATGTTCAAAGTTTTATCGAGATCGATTAAGCTTAAATTTGGATGCACGTGAACAATTGTATGCGATTATTGTTTGTGTCAGCCACGTATAAATTACCTTGATCGTCGATGTCAATGGCAGAGGGATTATTCAGTTGGTTGTTACCATTGCCAGCGGCTCCAGTTCCTGCAATGATTCTACCGGTCTTGGTACCATCCGTTGGTGGACCAAATGCAAACAGTATTATGCGATGATTTCCTGTATCGGCTACAATTATATTTCTATTTGAATCGAGTGCTACACCTCGGGGAGCACTTAGTCTGTTCAAGGCAGTACCAGCCGTTCCAGCCGGATCACCAGCAAGAACTAAGAATGTATTGGTTGCTAAAAACCATTGGATGATATTATTAGCATCACGGTTTGCGATTATAAGACTATTTGATGATGCATCGTAAAAGATACCAGTTGGTGCGTTCAATGGATTAGGGGGAACAGCTGCATTAGTGCCAGCAACCACAGCAGAAACCACTGGATTTGAGAGTGTGTATTGGATCACTTGATTATTGCCAGTATCAGCGACAAAAAGTCTGTTCAAGTTAGCATCATATGCAATACCAGCCGGAGTATTTAATGCTGAAAATACACACATATTTCATTGAAACGTAACAATATTTGAAGAAACTTTTCGAATAACTTCTTTCACAAAATATGATTTCATTTAAGGAGAGACTAGTGGCGTATTCAGGATTTTTCAAACATTGGACAAAACTCGAGCATAGCTCGATCATAGACTGAGTTGCTATGAATAATCGTAAAAGCTTACTGAGCAATTATTGCTTTCCGATGTCGCAATTATTTGTAAAATATTCTTTCGATCTAACGAGTACTGCGAACAATCGAATATTCTTACTCTGGAACTGAAAAACTATTCTCTAGTGTATGAGATCAATTTTAAGGGGTAGTTTTTTGCAAAGGTTTACATTTTACACAAATGGTAATCGAAAACTTTATAGATACATATTCAGGCATAGCTGACTTTCAAAAATTAGAACGGCTACAATTTGTCATTTAATTCAATGAAAACTTATTCAAGCAATGTATCTTTCCAAGCTATCGCATAGCAATAAGTTCTTTTGTAAGCATGAAAATCTCTAGTTTCGAAACAAAAGTGAACATTTGTTTTAGAACTATGAACATATGTTCCACATAGAAGAATGCACAGATAACATTATCGATAGCAGCAGCTGTCACAAAGAGTTTTTGAAAACTTTGATCAGTAAAAGTTAGATTTGAATTTGAATGATTTGAGAAAAAATTATCCTTCATCTATATTTTGCTGTCGGATATAGCGAAGTTTTTAATGATAATTTATAAAATTCAATTCTGAACATTAATCATCCTCAAAATGCAACAGTTTTCGTATCTTATGCTCGCAGACCTGGAAATCCATTCTTTATTGAATGATTCTTTATAGAAAGTAGCAACGGTTTGAAATGTAATTAAACAGTTTGAGTAGAAAAACGACTATTCAATTGAACATCGGAATTCACGTGTTATCGTTGAAAATCCAAAAATTATCCTTATCGTATTTTTTCACGTTGAATATGGCTACACTCTGATCTAGTGACTTGAACAACTATGAAAATAGTTTAAGATGCGACATACTTTTCAAGAAACACAATAGAAATGTACAAGAAAACTGAGCAACAATAAAACTTACAATTTGTATATAAAGGGCGTTTCATAAGTTTCGACTCCTGTTTTAGTTGTTTTTTGTATCTTGGTCACATTTGACGTTGGACAGATATTGAATATATGTATCTGAGGAGTAACACAAATCATCATCCAAAATAAATTGGGTCCAGTTTGCATAAACTCAAAGAAAGTACTACATTGGTAAAAGTACTGAAAAAATTTTGTCAAAGTAATTTTTTCGACGCGATCGAACGTTGCGGAATTTCATTTATTCGTCGTTGATGAGTTATATCTCCGTGAAGACAGAAGCAAGGATTCTGAAATTTTCAATGTAAGTAGGCCTCAGTTAGATCTATCATCGATACACCTTTCGTTTATTTTGGTTCAACCATAAATGAGTTATGCTCGAAATACTAACCATTATGCAATTTTCGTTTTTTGAAATTTCGTAATGTTCATTATTTTGAGAATAAGTCAGTTATGGCTGGACCAAAATAAATGAAAGTTGTATCGATGATAGATCTAACTGAGGCCTACTTACATTAATAATTTCAAGGTCTTTGCTTTTGTAGTCATGGAGATATGGTTCATCAAAGACGAACAAATGAAATTTGGTAATGTTTGACCACGTCAAAAAAATTACTTTGATAAAATTTTTTCAATACTTTTACCAGTGTAGTACTTTCTTTGGGTTTATGCAAACTGGACTCAATTTATCTTGGATGATGATTTGTATTACTCTTCAATTACATATATTCAATATGTCATTTAATTAGCACGTATTATGTAGCAACTGAAGACTTCTCTAGAGCATAATATTTACATAGTTGTGCACGCGTAGCTAAAGCTTTTGAATTATATATATTGGAGTTGAGGGTGAGACTGAAGAAAAGACTCTCATCTTCAAAGTAGACTAGGTCCTGTGGGATATCTGGTAAAACGTTTGTCGCATAATATTGTACTCATGAAAAGCTATGCTATCCAGATTGTTGATATTACAAGATTTCTGGAAAAGTGAGGCCACCAGTAAAATGGTTGCCAATGTGTTAGAACTCGATAAAATTGACTCGTATTCTGTATGTTTAAAGCTCTATCAATTAGCTATACGTCATTGGGTAAAACAGTCGAAAGTTTTGTAACTTCTACAAAAGATCAGAACCTTGGGTGTGAATGACATCGAGTTTCAGATCTCATGATATAGCAAGTGTTTAGAGTACAGTTTGTGTCACTAATAAGAATGCACTAAGAAAGCCATTCTTGCAAAGGTTCGACTAATAGAATCTTAAGAAGCTTGAGCTCCAATGTAGCGGATACTTTTGAGCAATACTCTAGAAGGTTAGCACCTAGAGAAGAAGGCTTATCATCGAATACAACTCTTAGAGTATACTTTAATAGTCATTTGGACTAAATGTGAGAGTCAAATTTGAGATTGAAAATACTTTATTCTATGATCATGTAAATGCCGTTCAAGAAATCGAAAATCTCGTAAATTGCTGACAACTCAGTTCCATCTGTCCATAGACATAAGTATTTTAAGGCTTCTTCTCGTATCATTGACGCCTGCTAATCGATAATGAATTAGCTTGAAGTTAAGAAAACAGTTCGACTACTTTAATCATTACATGAAATCATAGGTAAGTGGCTTATAACATAATGACTTCATTATTCTTTCTCTAAGTCAGCATTTGATCGAAACGATATAGAAGACCAGTGCTTGTTTTAATAGATGTCGAAGGAATTCAAAACTACTAAAAACTTACTTAAATGTATACTATCCCTGTCTAAAATATTGTACAAAAACCGGTTATTGATCGAAATTACTCTCCAGTTTCTTTGTTTTTTCCTGCTTTTCGTGATAAATCAATGAGTTTTATGTTATGCACAATTGATCACAAAAAATGCCGCGATCTTTTCAACTGAAGTCGTTGAACTCATCATTTGAACCTCAAGCTACCTTACCTAGTCCGGTAATTGTCGTGCCTTGAGTTGCTCCAAATGGCCAGAGTTGAACTCGATTATTAACAGTATCTGCCACATAGATATTTCCGTTTGGATCGACAACAACACCTTCAGGTCCACTGAGCTGAGTTGCATCTGTGCCTACGCCTCCATCTGCTTGACCAGCGACTGTTGCACCCTGGATAGCGCCTATCGTCCATCTTTGGATTCTGTTATTTGTTGTATCAGCGACAACGAGTGTATTGACTGTATCCAAAAATACATCACGAGGAGTGTTGAGTCGGGAGGTATCAGTACTAGAATTATTCGTAACACCTGCTACAGTCGTTCCTATTGCAATCCATTGAAGCGAACAGACAGGAGCTAAAAGAATATACAAAACTTCAATGTGAAAATATAGCAGCAGAACAAAATGACATATGAGCTTCATTCAATGTGTGAAATGCGGCATGTATGTGTGCTGAATTTTCGATTGATATTCGTTTAGTTGAAAGGCTCTTTCAAGTAATTCAAGTTCTTTCCTAGGCTACAGCTGGTATTTTGTGGCATAGATGCTTTTATTTGCGTTGGAATAGGAATAAAGCATGCTTTCAATCAATCTCAAGATCATTGCAACATAATATGTGTAAATCAATGCAAACTCCGAAAGGATTAAACTTGATGGCACATGGATGAAGCAACTTCGAATTTTTGGAAACAATCACTTTTTATCATACTAATCGCTGCTGACTATTCACCGATTTGTCAATTTTCATCATCTCCAGAAAAATAAAAGTTGCAAACATTCAAATCACTGTTCACGGAATTTATTGGAGATTGACAAAAACCTATACGAATAATTGTAAAACATTTATACTATGTCGAGACATGGATTTCTCTATTATAGTTTGCATGAAATAATCGAACACATCAATTTGGTGCTTCGTATTGCATAAAGATGCGAAGAAAATTTACAAATAGGATGCTCAATGTTGCATTACATCGAAAACTCTCGACCGACTACTTGAAAGGCGTTTCGCATGACACTAAGAGATTTTTCGATCCTTAACATCCTAGTCATAATCAATGACAAAACCAAACAATTGCTGTATCATTACTATAGTGATTATGATGTTAATGTGACCAATCATGTCGTTAACTTGGTTGTTATAAGATCAAGTACAAGAAGAATGACTCATGCCGATATATCGATCAATCCTATTCGGTCTCATTGTTTATAATGGTACTGGTTGTAACTCTGATGAACAGATCAGGAACTTTGCAACACTTGATTAATGCAGTTTTCTCGGTCAATTTCACTCGAACCCTTGTGTCATACAATCAGTGAAAAATTCTCACCAAAAAGGTTAATCAATTTATGAATAACGAGTTGTATTCACTAAAAATTTTTATGTCTATTTGACTTCAATTAAATAAGAGATATGTACGAAAACAACTCATAGTATCTCATAAATAATATTTGAATGATACATGATTTACTATCAAGACGTTTCTACTACGCTGCAACATATGCATAATCTGATTTCTTGACTTATGAACTTCACAATAGTTAAGGCATTCAATATTCTTTAAATATTAAATTTTACTCATTGATCAATTTTTATCTACGAGTATTATCCCAGAACAAAATTGTTGAGCATTCAATGTTCTAAACTTTTGCTCCTAAACTGAGTTCTCAAAATTGAAAAGCGAAAATATATGTGCCAACGCATATCAAAATCTATGAAATAGAAAATGTTTTACCTCTTGTTGTCGTTATAGTTCCAGTTGTGGCACTTGAAATACCAAACGATTGAAAAGTACCAGTTGCCTTGCAAGCGAATAACTCGAGTTGAATGGAGCGTCCGTCAGCAAATACAAATGTCACTGGAAAATTTGAAGCATGTGTATTAAAAAGAGCTGAGATACTATTGACAAATTTATTTTTGCATGATAGTGATATGCCACACTTTTTCGGGTATGTTATACGCATTGTGATTTGCACAAATGAGCGAACAGATCCGAACTGATCACAAGTAGGTCTGAAATAGAGTTACACAAATGTTGAGAAAGAATACATTAGAAAAAATCATGCAAAATATGAACGTACAGTTGACGTTTTTCTCTGTAAAATTCATCACGACGACGGCGACCACTATCAGCATTTGTGCTAATATCAGTGATTACAATATTAGTGATTCTTACTGAGCCTGCTGGAAAACCATAGGCAACTTCTATCTAGAATTTCTTTCAATTTAGTTAGTTAAGGCATACATGATAAATAATAGAGATATGATTACTTGTTGAGCTATCTGATCAAAGTTGGTGATTGTCGTACTCTGACCATTGATTAGTATCAAGTTTGAAACGAATGTTTGTGTTATGTCACCAGTTTCTACAATATAAAAAAAGAATGATGAAAATAGACAATCGTTTCTCATAGCATTTTTTCAAAAAACTAGATCATTATATGAAAAAGTTATTCAAAGATAATTGATATACAAAAGACATTGATTTGTGAATGTCAACTCACATTGCATAAGAGAAGAATACTTATGACATCCTCTCTCTATCATTTTTATTCTAGATAGCACATATGCTAAAGATTATTTCTACAAGATGATACTTTCTTGCTAGAATTTAGTAAACTTTAAAGTATTCATTCTATGCATTTGAAAACATTAACTACACTTACAGTCGACGTCAACACTGATACCGCTTCTTACTCAATTTCTATTCGAAGATCCAGAAAAAAGCAAATATCTAGTAGCAATTGAGCAACAATGATGATGTAGATAGATTACATGAAAAAGCAAACTTTTCTATACAAGATACACTATGCGAACACATTCAATGACTCAAATGCTGGTTTATATTATAAGAGTTAGTTTTGGTGTTCCAATTATCTATATTATTTCAACTACGACACAACAGATTCTATCTATAGAGTTCAAAATACTTATCAATCATACATGAAATAATATTACGATTTTTGTACTCTAAGAAAATATGATTGAGATCTTTATTCGACCTCAAGAAACTTGACGAATAGTACACATACTAAATACAGGCTAATCTTTTCTATGTTTTCATGAAAAAATTTCAAAAATATCTTAATCTTTTTCGATTTCCTTTCAAGTAGGTGATATTTTGGTCTGAAAATAAACAGGACTTCGATTTCTAGTATATTCTGTAAATTTGAAACAGTTTGGATTCAGTAATATGTATTTTGGTACGTTTCTCACTGAAATAATCCATACAAAATGATGTTGAATATATTGGAAAGAAAAACTCACTTCTGGATAACTAACTACTGCTCAAAGTTAGGTGAATCGTTATTAGGATTGCGGAAAAAATCAATATGGTTATCAAACAGGATTCTATTCGTCAAATCTTGCTTGAAAGAGATGCCCAGAATAAAGAGGAAATTATTGACTCTGACATCTTATAGAACATGGCCTTTCACTTCTTAAGAACTGTCTAGATACCCGTCGGAAGACACAAGAGATTGTGGATAGTGAGTATTATCCTTTTTAGTACAGAAACTGAAGACATAGACTGATCATATAGGATAGATTCGGCTTGATCGCTGTAAGAACTTGATAGAAACCTGGAATATTCAAATGGTGAATAGTGTTCAATTTCTTATATAAAAAATTTTGTCTCTGTGAAGCACAATTAAAAGACAATTATTATTGTAACTTGGATGAGGGATAACTTTTTTTTTATAGCAATTAACTATTGCTGAACGACAAATAAGAAAATAGTTTTGGAGAAATCTAAATTTTCTTTAAGCAAACTTAATACTTTAAACTGACTTGAATGCAATCTTTTTCATGAAAGATTCATGGCGCACTTCTCTGATCAGAATTACGATGCAATATTTCTTGGTAGAAAATTGAACTTCTCATTACACCTGTTCTCTCATACTATTTCTAATTTTTTTATAATAATGACTTCACAGAGAGCACGATCTACTATTTAGCTGAAGAAGAGAGTTGACAAACCTGTACTGTAGTCATTGACTATGTTGTCACCAGCATTTTTAAGATATACAGGTATCAATGAAAGTATGACTGCAACAGCACACGCCGACAAAAGTATGCAAATGAATACGCTAAACATACATGGAATGGATCCAGTAAACCAGTTTCTGAAATAAAAACACAGAAAAGGTACACAATTCATTTCTCAATAATAGAAAGCGAAAGGAGCATTGAAGTTTATCTGATGAGGTAAGGTCATCTAGTAGAAAATAGTTTTTTGACTGTGACTGATTATTTGATCGTTTCTAGCAAGTAGAGTCAATCCGTAACTTGAATGCAATGTATGAATTTTTGATGCTGAGCTATGAACCCTGTTTCACTCGTTTTTTGAGCTGTTCTAACGCATTTTGAAAAAAGCAAGTCAAGTGTTTTTAATCTGAAAACTTCCAAATACACAGATTTCATGGTTAGTAGAATGTCGCAAAAGATACAGGTTAAATTTATGTTTTCATGCTGAGAGATTAAGTTCTCCAAAATATTCATGTTTTATCGAAAATTGGAAGCACTTATCCTGTTTGAAAAATGAATATTTTGAAGAAGCATTCATTCCAACTAAAACTTATAGGCAATTCTGGTAATGATGAGACCTGCTCATGTTGAAAATTTCAGACCGAAAACACAACATCCAATCTTGTTGAAAAAGCTTTGGAATAGATCAACACACTAAGTAAAAACGTGTCGCATTTGTGGTGATTCACGACACACTGTACGATGCATTAAAATGCGATACATTTTCTATGGATTCTTTTGGAAAAGCATATTTCAATTTTTTTGTCAATTTAATTCCATTTAATTATTCCTATTCTGAAAACTCAAGTAGGTCAGATCCTTGGATCTGTCCTCTCTCGATCATCTTAGTTGAGAAGTGTATTCGCACTTGAAAATCTTTCCTTGTGATTAGTAGCTAATTAGCATGTTAATGGTGGTGTTAGTGAACGAAACGTCGACAAACTTACAGTCGCCCATTTGGATCAATATCATCGTTATTTAATGGTTGTCTTAACATTATTTTGGTGTTAACGATTAACTATTATAAGAAACTTTGCAATCAAAGTTGTGAGTTTGATTTCTAAAATATATGATTCAAATGATGGACTAGATATTGCATTGATTCGAAAAAAAAGAGTTTTGATTTTTGAAAATGTTGATATGCATGGTATTGAAGCTTTGGTTTTTAGCACTAGGTCATTTCCTAGTGGAACTCTATTGAGGCCTAAACTACTATGAACATTAGAATGATTCACTGAACTATATTTTCTTTACTGCTCTCTTACAATTTGGTTAGACGATGCATATGTGTTGGATAGTCAAAGTTAAAAGATAGTAACACTACTTCCTCAGTATCCTTTCCATCTTTTGCTCACTAAGATTAGTACAATTTTTTAAAGAATTTGTTCTTCCATTTTGCCCAAGAATACATTAAAACAATTTATGTTAGGCAGAAAGTACAAAAATCAAAATAAAATTGTTTTAAAACTACAATATGCTAAAATTTTTAAACAGTTTTCTCAAAAAATTCTCACTGCATTCTGCAGTTTTACATATTGAAGAAATGCTGGCACATGTTATTTGCATAAATCAGAAACTGCTCTTTTTTTGTGGCGAACTGTTAAGTCAGTTTCGATGAAGTTTTGTTTTGGCTCAAGAAGGAATTTCTTTGAGTGCATCGAAAATTAAGCACAATTTGTTGAATTTTACATTTCATTCATTATGTTAAAAAGAATGTACCTAATGTGTCAACTTTTCCTGTAATATGTTGAAGCGAAAATTAGCCCAAACGATTTATTGTTGACCAATGCATGAAAATTTTCTTGACTGTATACAAACTGTCGTTCTGAAAAGGCGATTTTCACAAAATCCGAAACCACAGGCAATTTTTATTCTGCAATAAATTTTGTAATGCGAAATGAATTAGATTGAGGCTAAACGATATAATCGTTCAATTCTGCAAAATAGTTTCTATATTCTTTTAGTACCTTGTAATACGCTATAACAAACAAAACAAAGAAACACGTTCTTCTATAAGAAAGTTAGCTATACATATTGAAGTTTGTGAATGTTATTTTTTTGTTCAATTATTCATAATTCTAATTCAACAGAAACTTTTATATTTTTTTGAAAGGAAGTGAATGGATATCCTTTCAAAGAAGTACATGTCCTAAACAATGAAAACCTAAAGAGATATTGACAAGATATTTGCATAACAATTTTATATGGATCACTTGATAGTGATGAGACATCATGAATAAGCTGCACGAATCAAACTATATAGTCCCTTGCTCTATTTGTCAGTTTAGCTCACGATTTTAGTCATCGTCATGATTTGGGTATAAGTTCCTATCACAGGCTCCATGCTTATGTCCGTTAAGATCTACTTTTCCGGTCCGATTCCCATGCCACTCTCAATTCGAGTCGCAGTGTAAGTTATAACTCCCACCACGATATCAGTTGAAATTCAGGTTTGAGTCGCGGTCTCCAAGCTGTTCTCCCTTCGGGATATGCTTTCGATCACTGTCTCATGCTAATATCAGTTAAGTTTCACATTACACTCTCGCTCTCCATGTCACTGTCAATTCCAGTGAAGGTTTCATTCGCCGGTCCAATATCGGCATCAGTTCGAGCGACGATTTCAGTAAAAACTCTTACGCTGGTAGCATTTGAAATCTAGGTTTCAAGTCCAGTCTCCATGCCGCCTCAGTTTGGGACGCCGATTCAGTCGTCATCTTGATCTGCCTATCAGTTCGACTCACGATTCCAGTCATAGTTCTTATGGCGGATCACTTTCAATCAAGGTTTTAGTCGCGATCGCAAAGCCGCTCTGGCTTCCAGACAAAGATTCTGTCAGAGTTCGCACGCTGTTATCAGTTGGGATCCAGGTTTAAGTCCCATTTTCCAATGCACTGTCTGTTCGTATCAGGCTTTCATTTTCCGTCTCAGTCTCGGGATCAGTAAGGAGGCCGACTTCATTGACGCTCTCGATCTGCGTGTCGTCCCGGGCCTGACTCGATCCCGTTATCATTTCGTGTCCCAACACCAATCCTACTGCCGATCTCTGTCTCAGTGGGAATCCTGGCCTTAGCATTACTTCAGATTCGAACTGTACTTGCAGTTTGTGTGCGCCGACGAAACTTGAATATCGGATCCTTAGAGATTAGTTAGTTGACCAATATTTACACTTCTGAGTATCTGTCATCTCTACGTTTTCAGCTTGTGTTCTTGAAAGATGCCCAACAATAGTCTCGGCGTCAGCAAACATGCAAAGACTAGATATTGAATATTACAATTATTCATTCTGAATCCGTAATGCTAAGCAGTAACTTGGGAAATGTGCGCTTAAAGAGAAGCCCTTGAACGAAAATTATGGAACACTTATTTTCCACTTAATGTTGTATTTCATTTTCAGCAGAGTGAAATCCTTTCATATACTAAACGTAGACAATACTGAACAGCCGTAGTTCTACGGTGTTACGCAGAGCATGGGTCGATAATCCAATCTAGAAATCCTTTGTGAGGAAAGTGGCTTCACGATAGTTAATCTTTCCTGCTCGTTTCGTAGAGAATTTCTATGTGTTTTCACTACAGGAAAAAAAACAATCACGTGATTTGAAAATAACAATACAAGATTAGTGGTTCTCTTGTGGACAGGAAGGTCCTCTCGATACTTAAGTCTGTGGGGGCTTTTGATCTCAAACGAAATTTTGAAAAAAAATGACGCTCGATTTTTTTCCGAACCCTAGCGTTTAGAGAGTCTAAGAAAATAAGTCTCTTTCTGAACAGAAAAAGCGGAGAGAGGATCTTTGTATCAATAAAAAATATTACACATCCCTCTAATCATAGATCAACCATATTCTAACTCATGTAATACAAAGTTTCGACCAAGCGATTAACACTTAATAACATGCAGATTCTTCATCGTTCTATTTTTAAGGCGTACCATCTCATAAATCTTTAAAATTCTCTACTGTTATATGAAGCTATATACTCCCATTTTTTATGATGGGGTTTACGGGGTCTTTAGAATTATTCATATAGTTATATATGTACATACCCGCAGTCATAAAAAGAGGGGTATATATTTATATATTCATATGCATAATTCTGAAGACCCTTAGACTCCCTATTTCCCCCATCTCGAGAAAAAAAGGGGGGGAGGTATATAAATATATATACATATGAATCATCCCAAATACCTCCTAGATCCCTATTTCAATTGGAAAGCGAGCGTTTCTTTTTGTTCTAAACTTGAACTGAAATCAAATACCCGATTGTATGCGATATCCATGACTATAGAGATGTTGTGAAGCGCTTCCACTTTTATAAAAACGTACCTTTGCTAGTTGTATTGATACAAAATCTTGTGTAATTACGATAGCAATATGATGATAAGGTATCAACGGTGTTATATGAATAAGAAGAAAGCGTTATAATGCTTATATATACATCGTGCAAAAAAATTTTGCTTACGTACACACATGCTCGAAGATGAATTAATGATGCATGACTGTCTAACAAGATAATGCATTTGGATAGTAGACGCATTATCGTCGTTTTGCTTATTCTCTCCTGTGTGCTAAGAAAAGCTTAACCCTTATCAATAGAGAGTCAATCACATGGTCGGAAAAAATTTGCATTAAATAAAACTTTTCTTTCATTTGTTG
>CAJNOL010004324.1:0-16182 GCA_905250125.1 Rotaria sordida | reverse complement strand
TATTTAAAATATAAATATCAATCAAAATATTAAAAATTAATATTTGAATTTTTTTTTAGAATCACACATTTTTCTTTGATTCATTTTCTCACAGTGCTATGCATGAATTATTTTGAATAAAGAGATTGGAAAGACAAACAACGTATTAACAACATCCTACTTATCCATGTCACTCTTTTACCCTTCAAATCTTTTGTTTTTTTTCCTATGCATATTACAAAAGAAACATCGCGATTAGTAGAGATAAATAATGACAAATTCAAATGGTTGTTAATCATAGAAAGTATGAATACCTTTTCTATAAGTCAATTTTCAATGTGGGTGTGGGTGTGGTGTGGGGTGTGGGTGTGGTGTGGTGTGAATGTGGATGTAAGTGTGAAGGTGTGGGTGTGGGTAACATGTAAATCATTACTTATACCCCACCCATACCCTATTAGCAGTACTACCTCTGTTATATTTGCATGCATTACTTCCAAATATATGACTATACATAAGTTTGATCGCTTAACATGGAAGAAAGAGTATTTTATGCTGGTAAATGTTGTGAGAGAAAAGATTTTCTTCATCATATATTTATTCTATTACCCTTCAACTGATCGAACTTTCAAGCTTTCTAAATATAACATGTATGTGAAGTTTTCTGAGTTGAATAAATCAATAAAGTATTATTTTATTGGTTTTGTATTTTAGGTGTTTTTATTCTGTTCAAATCTGCTTCGCTTAGTCTCGATGAAACTGAATTTCATAGGTATAAAATCACCATTTCATTAAAAAGAATAGCTATACACATGTTTCTAATGATATGTGGTCAATAAATGATTAAAAAATTTTGTTTGTTCCTTGATCCTTCTCATCATTCCTTTGCTTGTCGAACAATTAACTCATGGATACCTGAAATCTGAGTAAATTTTGAAGATATACAGTTCAAAAGCTTTGAAAATGGCCATAGAAAAAGAAAGATGGTCGCGTTTTACAAGGTATACTCACTCAAACTTGAGTCTCCTTTCATTTAGTTCGTTATCAGATTTATTTTTATCATGCTAAAATGTTTTTTTTTCATTATCTCAGAAGAAAATATTTGTGTCAATATTCTCAAACTTGAACTCATATGGATCGTTTCGATCATAGTTAATAGTTTTGTTTTTAATCTTGCAATGGCAATCAAAATATTTTGTATTTCATATATTGTCTTCTTGTCTCATTATCGTCGTAGAAATATGGTTTCTGATGGCTTTCTTGCCTTGTTCAATACTATGTTATAAAACTATTAAATACAGGGTAGTCAAAATAACGTAATACAATTGTTTGATTTTTTTCTTTGGATATGAACAGTTGAATCTCATATTTATATCAGATATACTATATGATACTAGTCAAAAGTGTAGCGTAAGATCAGTTTTTGAGTGCTGTAGTTTATTTAAAGTCCTAAAAATAAATCAGACTGATTATTGTATGTGACCGTAAGAGAAATTCTATATTTTTCGCGTTCTATTCAATTTTCAGTTCTGTCTATTTATCGCCACTTGTTAAATGAATCCAGTTTAATTTAATTTTATATTCATTTTGGTAAACAGATGCCAACATAATTAAATTACTTTCGTTTACCATATGATAATAAACAGACAAAACTGAAAATTGAATAGAATTCGAAAAATATTGAATTTCTCCTAACGATTCCATACAATCAGTCTGATTTATTTGTAAGATTTTTAATTAATTACTGCATACGAAAATTGATCGTGCACTGCACCTTTGACTCGTATTATCCTGTGTAGTAAGTATAAATATGAGATTCAACATCCATATTGAAAGAAGAAATACAACAATTATGTGTTACCTTACATTTGAACTACCCTATACAATGAAATCAAATTAATTGCTAGTAAATAATTTCTTTTGACATTTTCAAGAATATAAACTTTCAACTTGAGAGACAAAAAAACATCATGCAAGTGGCAACTGGTTTTCTTTTCAATTGCATATTTTTAATTTTCGAAGCGTTGCCAACAAATTATAATCAAGTAAAACTTCCACAACTTGATTTTCAATACGTTATTAATAATTTACAAATCAAATATAAGATGAATTATGAAGACCCGAAAATGTATATTTTAGAATTAGAACATTTTCAAATATTGTTTATACATCAATGTATTTTAATTTTATCATCATTCACTTTGGACGCACTATGTTTTCACTGATCCCACTAATCGTTCTATGAACGACTAGCTGGAAACTATTTTTCTTTTATGTACAATTTTATTGAGTTAAGAATGATTTCTAGTCTCGACTATATTCTATATTCGATTTGTTTGTAATCTCTTCTTCCTTCTTTCAGAACGAATTTCTCTCCAAAAGTTTGCATAATTGGAAATAAACTTAATATAATTTAGTCTGAGACTCAAAGCATTCAGGCATTGATGATTGTAAAAATAACAAGGAGATTGTCGAATTATATATAGTTTAGATACTTATAATATAAGATTGAAAAGAGAAAATTTCTTTGTACTTATACAGTATTTGAAGTGAATCTTGAGAAAGATAGTCTATGGTCACCGAACTCGAAATTAAATATGAACAGATGTAGAGATACTTGTACGAATTGAATGTCGAATGGGTTTGAAAAAAACAACATTCTATTAAGCTGTTCAAGATCCTGCAGCAAACCGAAATATTATATTTGATCAACTTGTTCAAGACTTGATCTTTACCTCTAAAATATTTTTCATACATGTAACTCAACATGCATCACCTATCCTACTTAAAACAAAATTATATTGGCAAATCGATGTATTTTATATTCTAGCGAGTATTGAAACTTTTCAGTCTCTATCATAAGTCGTTATTCATTTCTTTTGAAAAAAAAGTTCTATCACACGAAAATATTTGTCTGTCTGTCGATTCGTATACACAATCGAAAAATTGCACCGTTCCAATGGCAGTATACATGACATTTTCTCAACAAAGGCTTTGATCCTACAGAACTTACATATAAGGAATTCAAATCTGAGATTAGATTCGAGGAATTTTGGAGTGACAAGGATTCAATCACAGACTCTAAAATATTGCATAGCATGAGATGTGAAATGATGTCGCGATATCGAAATTGGTCATGAAACGACAACATATAATATGATGAGATATTTTTAGCGCAGTCGATTAGGACGCTGGAGAACAGAAATTTTCGACTAACATTGAAAACGAATACAAAGTAGTTTTGTGGAGTCACATGACAATAAATTTTCAATGCTTATACTTTCTAGATGTATATGCTTCTAACATCAACAATGGTATACTGTCCTCTTTTAAAAAATGGCATACAGATCAAATTGTTGATGAGCACTGTCTATAACAATTTAGTGAAGTTTGAACTTTTAGATCGAATTTCAAGTTTTGATACGTAGTTTCGAAAAATTAACTGAAATATTTGTGTTACAATAGTGTCTCACGTAGAAAAACTCGAGTTGGTAGATTGAATGATGTTGAACAAATCATAAACATAACATACGGTTGCACCAACAATGTTCTAAAATTTCAAGAAAACATTAGCCATGTTCACTTAAATTCAAATAACTCAAAAAAAAGGATCTCTATATATTGTATTAGATGCAAACAATTTAATGCTCTATTAATCGAGAACTGTTAAATTAGACCTTACATAAACGAAGAGAAAACAAAAAAGAATTGAAGAGAATGGAATCTGTTGAAAACATACTATTGAAATATCTTCTGGTGAGCATGTCCTAGATGAATATTCTCGTTACTCATTCAACATTTAGTACATATGCCCATCATAAACCGACAGAACACGATAAAGGTCAGTTAAATTATATCACAAACTCAAAAAATTTGGAATAAATAATGTGAATGAAACAGTATGATTGTTGAAAACTCCACAGCAACAAGAATATTATTCATCATTGGCGTCGTGGAACACTTATTACATGGAATCAAGTACTTTATCAAATTTTAATGAAAAGGAAAATAGATTTATGAAGAAATTTATGACAGAATACAAACCATCATCACACAATTTTCAAGTATCAGATATCTCTATGAGGCACGGACGAAATTCAATCTGGTGTGCACAAAAAGGTTACAAAGTAGCAAGGTTTGATTCATTTATTAAAGGTATACAAATAGCTAAAAGCAGGCAACAAAAGTTAAATCTAACTACATTACAAGCACACGCAACAGCAATCGAAGAGTTTCACTTTGGTTTAGAACAATGGGATTTAATTGTATGTATGTATTTTTCAATGATAAATCAAACTAATTACCTACGAACAACAGAGCAATCATTGAAGTATAAAGGTTTATTAATTGATATCAGTGAGACTAACAAAAGTTTATAAGGGTTTGCCTTCATGAGTCTATGGCGTCGAGTTATGACCGTTTTACTGAATTTTCGATCCATTTTAGGTATTCACCGAAAAAACGGAATTTCCATCTAAAACTTTATCCATAGATAGATCTAATGACCCTTAGAATACTCGGAAAGTTTCAATCGCAAATAACTTTCTTGTATCTAGACATTGAATTCTAAATTTTTGAAGATTCAGTATCTCGACAAAACAATATTGTTTTCGATTGAAATTTTCAGAGTATCCGAAGGATCATTTGATCAATCTATAGAGAAAATTTTAGATCGAAATTCGATTATTTAATTTTTCGTGGAATAGCTAAACATGGATCGAAAATTCAGTAACATGGTCACCACTCGCCACCAAAGACCCAGCGAAACCAACTCTTTGTGGCTTTTGCTAATCTCATCGATACATCCTGGTGAACCCAATATGAGCTCAAGCAGTGGGTGTAGCTTCGTAGTGTTCGCTTATGAGCTGATTTCCCGTCAGTCCAACCTTTGAAAAAAGAGCCTATTGGAATTCGATGGATATTTTTTTTTCATCATCTATTAGATGCAATTCAGCAGAAGGTGTCTATACATCATTTGATTTCAAATATTTATTTATTAATCTTTTTTTTCCTTTCGATTTCTTTTACAACATTTCATACATAAATAATATACGATCGCTGAAGGTAAAATAATATAAACGAGTACTATGTCGAGTGCATATCGTTGATAGAAAGGAAGTGTATGATGAAATGGTATATACCGGTCTAAACTGCCATTCAAATTGACTAAAAGTTCAATATCTTCCACTGCTTTTTTCACACCACCAGCATGCTTCATTTCGAGTGACATTAATCGAACTGCTCGTTCGTATGAAATGTTTCTCCAAACTATCAATAGTTTCGTTGTTACATCACTTGCTGAAAAAATATAATCATGAAAATCGAGTGGGTTTAAAAATGATTCCCATAGAGATGGTGGTTCGAACAATGATTCTCCGACTTGGGAATAAGAGATCGAAATCGCACTCAAAAATTGATCTACAAATAATGGTACACATATGACAGGTTTTTCAAAGTAAAGTCCTTCTACAATAGAGCCCATTCCACAATGACTTATAAAAACGCTGATTGAATTCTGTTGTAAAATCCATTTTTGTTGAAGAAAACGATTTTCGACTTTTACTCGTTGATTATTCATGAATAGCTGTCGATATTGATCATGCTTCATTTCATTTAGTACGATTTGATAATTTTCATAATTGGTATTGCGAAATGCCAATAAAGCACAAGTTGAATCGTCTTGTAAAAGAAACTCAGCTAGGCCATATATTAAGTTCGTCATTCGATTATGGTTCAGTATAGAAATACTACCGAATGCCACATAGACAATGGACTTCGGAGGTTTTGCTTTAACCCATCGCGTAAGATCATTTTCAACATATTCAATTGATGATTCATCTACAAATCCTCCAAGATACTTAATATCATGATATAACGGTGAGGGTGGATAGAGTGTTGGTGGCATACTGTACAATTGCAAACAATTTACTTTTGTAAGTAATATATTTCTTAATGTAAATACTTCATAAAAAGGTCCAGGCACTTGAGGAAGTGATTGGATAAGCCTATAGGATATTTTAAATAATGTTTTATAGAGAGGAATCATGCAACGTAAAATAAAAGCAAAATTGTAAATACGATATTTGAATTCGGTCATATGTTTTGATGATAGTAGTGAATAGCTAATAGGTAAATTAATATCAAACAAATTCGGTTGATTTTCCTGAATTATTATTACACATGAGGTTTTTGCTTTTTTACATAGAATAGGTACACCCGCCGTCACGGAAGTACCAATGATCACATCGTATCGTTCCGACACTAATAAATTCACGGATTTGGTCATCAAAGCATTGATTGTCGGACTCATTGTTAACATTGTATAAGCTAGACTATCTAATATAGAGTGGTCTGTCATATATTCAACTGCTTTTTGTTGTTCCTGTTGATTAATAACTTCATCAGCTTCATCATTTGTATAAATGATACGTAATGATGATAATTTCGAATATCGTTCATGATTTATATAAGATTTAGCATATGAATCTGTAATAAATGTCACATTATGGTTTTTCAGGGATTTCGCCAATTCGAACATTGGAATGACATGACCTGCATAGCCAATAGTAATCATCAAAACATTAAAACCAAACAATCCAGGGACCACTGCCAGAAACCAGATACATAACGTGTAAAACGAAATCATTGCACGTTTACAACTACCGGTAAAGTATGAAATGTGAAGAAAAATATGTTTATCATTCTCTTTTATAATACTGATAATTGATGCATAGATTGATTACTCTTTTTACCTTAGTAAAAAGTAAACAAGCAGTCAGATAGAATAGCTCGTAGGCAACGTCTTTTTTCGTCCTGCACATAAGAGACAATCGTTAATTGATGTATAGAGAGAGAAAAATAAGAATGTATTGGCCAGCTCCCGTATATTAACGAAACATGTGCAGGTAATTAGATATAAGAGCATGTATACATACGATTTTCGTTTTTTATCTTATATGTAATCACTGTTTGTTGATATTTTCTAACGTATAAAGAGAGGATCAACGGTGCATGTGCACATTCCCTTGAGAGTGAGAATTAGAGGTTTGAGGATGTTTAAATTTAATACGTCAAACAATTTTCTTTATATATAATAATAATAATAATGATGGATTACTTCTTTCAATAATATATTAATTTTATCTAGCTTTTGAAATTCTTATTATTGATAAGAAATATAAAAACAGCAACAATAAGAAAAACGCTTGTTAATGCAGCCTCTGTGGGGCTGAACTGTGGAACTCACACATATTCTCTCGCCTCATTAAATTAATGCAAAATACATAAAGTGAAAAATCTTTCGTAGACTACAATTATTTTGCAGGATAATCGATCATCAAATTAAGGATCTCTGTAATTTCTGTATTTCGAACAAAAATTTTTTTTTTCTTTTTCTAAGGGCGTCCTATTTTTTGTTGGCAGTTTTGCTATTCGTTCATTATTTTTCATTATTTTCTAAATTCTTTTTTCTTAATTTAACATTCTTATTAATGTAATCACTGAATTAATTGACAAATAAGTCTGTTTTACATATTCATGATATATACAGCAAATATTACGCACTCTTATATATATTAATTATGTATTGAAATATAGTTTTTTTTTATCTTGAAATTTTCATTTAATTTTGTATATGTAGTACAATTGTTATTATTAGATTATATATTATAATATTAATATTTTCATGATTTTATATATATACATATGTCTTATGACATTGTATAATATTCGTTTTTGTTTTCTTGTTAATGTTGTTTTATTCATACTTTTTATATTGTACAGTTAATTCCATCAATAGTTGACAGGTTGAAAATTCCCTATATAAATATATACTGATTATCGATAAAAAAAACAGTTTTTGCTACATGTATTCTTTTTTTTATACATATGCAAAACATATTAATTAACTTACAAACAATCTTATTCATTATTTTTCAAAATTATAACTTGATCAGTTTTGCAAAAAAAAACTCTAGAAAACCTGACGCCTGTTATTTTCAGTTGCTGAAGTCTGTAATGCTGGAGTGCCTGTAATGAAGAGGGGGAGCCGCAAAACTTCGACTTAAAACTTACGCCCACTATTTTCTTCGAAAATATATGTGAGCTCCACAAAAAAAAAATTGTTATTTGAATAATAAAAAAATTCATCAAAATGAAGTATAATCGGTGCTTTGGCAAATAACGTACAAGATCAATTACAAACAATGTACTCAAGTTGTCAATGATCAAATGATCTTTAATTCTGCTGTACTTGTTCAAATCGTGCAAAAAATGCAAATCATAAGCAGAATGCATCTATCTATACGGAATTCATTATTACAAAAAATATCCAGTAACTGAAAAAATGCCAAAAAATGAAAAGAGTGCCATTTTTATGATGAAACGGACATATTCTGTAATGTGTTTTTAAATTCATCGATGAAAATCAGAATTCTAATTGATGAAAATGACGCACAAAAAAGAACTTAAATTCATTTTACTTGATTTAACTACTTAGTCAGATAGACAGTTCTACCCAACTGCAGTTAGGTAGTTTGCATGTTGATTCTAAATCAATATTTTATTTCCGCATTTCGTGTTTTGATGAAGAAAATTGCACAATACAAGTCTTTTGTAAAAATAAAAACGATGCCTTGCGCAGTTTGAAAGCCCCACCGATGGAAAAGAAGCAGAAGAAAATCCACTGAACAGGTGCAGGCAGTGATACAGGAAGGAGGTCGTCAAACGCAGATTAATAGTAGAACTCGAAAGAGAGAAATTTAAGCGTGAATCCCAAGTGGCGTCCTAAAAAACAAGCAGCTATATATAGCCAGGAAAAGACTATTTTGGTATCATTCTCAAGCGACAAAAAAATGTAATATCAGGCTAACCACAAGAATAAAAGGGTCGATAACCTAATATTTATTATTTGTCGAACAATTTGGTGTGCTTTATACGTTTATACATTTGCCCGATGTGTCTTTCTTCTCACGTTCGATAATGATAGGTATCGTTTTTGGATAACGATATATCCACACAGTTTCATTCATATCGTGAATACCAAGTCGCTGAAGACGTTCATAGACGAATACGTACAAAGAATCAGCTACCACATTTCTATCAACTATATTGCCTGACCAGAAGGGCAAATGATGCAAATATTTACCGAACATCAGTTGGGAAAATTTAAAGTACATTGGCGTGTTTAAAATGTGCGCATGCCATGCCTTATCAATCATCTCCGAGGGTTCGCCATTGATTCCGTTCTTTACAGCAGTATAAAAGTTTTCAAGTTCAACAATTGTGTTGAGCGCATCTTCTTTATTCATTCCATCTCTAGTTTATAAACGTTCATTGAGATATCGAATGTCTTCGTCTGGAATGGCAACTATATCATAACAAGTGGAATAGAAGATGGTGAACAAACATATGAAAAGACAAATTTCGTTTGTAAACGCCATATCTTTCTGACAGCAGTCAAGAACTATCAAATGGAAGTACCTGTCATACGTATTGAGTTTTAATATTTGAGTTTAGGAGAATGCCTTTTGTATAAATATATGGAAAAATGTCTCCTATTTACAACTTCGATACCATACTTCCTTTGTTTAGCGCCCTTTTTGTTTACGTGACTTTTTATGAAAAATTGCGATTAGACTTTTATTCGTGTAAAGGTCTAGAATAAACCTTTTCGCGAAAAAATGACACATCTCTTCGAGACGATTGTTTAAAGCTTAGAAAGGTTATCAAAGAGAAGAGATCGTATTTCACGATTTCACTTCCTGCCTGTGCTATTTATATACTCATATAAATACGGCGTGTAGTTGAGTAGACATTCACAAATAAGAAAGTTCCTTATTGCCAGTGCTTTACATCGACGTCTTTGCTCATTTCAACTGCAATACAAGCTGAGCAAATGGCCGTTTTCATGCTTCCTAAGTACATGATTCTGATAGTGGCTGTGATGTTGGCCGTGGGATGTTACTCTATCGTGGATGCATCTCGTCGTGACGAGATCAAAGCTCTCTTGACTGGCATCGAGGTTGTAGGGACAGTGATCAAGGCCAAAGCTGGTTGCGGATGGGTAGGATGCATGACCACATGCCAATCCTGTGGGGTTTACGCATAAAGTTGCGACATATTTCTTCGCAATTCTCGAATAAAAAACATTTTACTGATTTATTTATACTCCTGATTTCTACTTTTTTTAATCTTTTGAAAATAAACTCGAAATGATCGATACATATGCTGAGAAACGCATGATTCAAATCCCGATAGTATAGTGACCTTCACACATTAAATTATTAAGATTCTGAATGAACCAACGGTTTCCAACTGTTCGAGTTAGAAAGTCTCAACGTGCTGGTATCGCCATCGAAAATGAACAATATTATTCTTTTATCAAAAAATCTTTTTAATGCATCGATTGAGTTCCAGCCGTTCTTAGCGAAATTTTGCATAAATTCAGGGTAACATTAAGTTATAATTTCAACAAGATTGAGTTGGATGTGAATCTTCACACTCTTGCAGAATTTTATAACAGATATCCATCACTGACAACAGAACATGGTAAAGAACTTAATTGCGAGGGAAATCGAAACCATAAGATTACGATTTTAATTATACTGAATATTGATCTAAAAGTTTTGTTATCTAGAGGAAGATTTTTTATGAGAATCACTTTTCAGCTAGACAACGTTTACCACTGCACATTCAAATATTGCTGATATCACTCAATGTTCATTATCATAATTTAGTTTTACAAAAAACCTAGCTTTGGAAAAGTTATGTTGATTATTACAAAAGGACAGAATGTCTGTGAAGTGAATCTTCTCTTAAGCTGATTAATAAATGTGTCTGGTTAATATGCAGAAAGATATCGAAGACGTGGTGTGTATTGGATCAGATGAGATAATTCACTCGAACGACAACCTATACTCGGGATAGTTAGATAGTTAAGCAACGAAGAAATTATTTCTGGCATAGAAAATTCAATATCATCATCAGAATTGATGGTCAGATAACAGTAGATTAGTTTGGATAGACTCCAAAACGTTTACAATGTTACAATTTGTTTATCGTTGTGACAGAAATCAAATCATGCAAGTTAAGTGTTCGTAAATGAGTAGATTGACGAAGAGTAAAATCTTGAGCAACGAAACGTACTGTTTGTTGTGAATTCTCGTTATCAGAGAGCAAAAAAAAAGTGTAATGATTCGATTGGCGATCGATGGACATTAATGTTGACAAAGAGCATCCATGTCACGTTTTGATACCGATCGTAAGTCAAATCCACGAATACAAATGTGATCGAAAAGAAGCATATTAAAGCGATGGTTAAGTCCATACCCAACTAGCCATCCGATGGGTATTTTGACGCGTCGATTTTGACTTCCGTTGGGCATCGAAATTTCAAATCGACCCCTGGGATTGCCATTTTCCGATGGGTCGAGGGCTCGGCGATAGGTTGTTTTCACTAGCAGTTTTCAACCACTCGAATGATCGTTTCCGATGGATCGGAATTTCATCGAAAAAAAGGATTTTTGTCCGATAGATGTCTCAATTTCGAGTTGTCCAAACCCATAGAATATAAATTTCGAGTCGTCGAAACCTATCGAATATATGCGGAGAAGTAGATTTGAACATGGGTACTTACGATGCACTTACCTCGAACAGTTGATCTAAATATGAACTGTTATTCTCGTATCAAAACGACCTTTTTAATTCATAAGAAGATAGTACTTTTTATTTTTCATGCTTCCTAACTTTTAATTTTATTTTTTGGAAACTGAAAGTAATATTTTTGGTCAAGAGAGAAAAACTTCGCTTAAACATTAGAAATAATATTTTTCATCCAGAAAAAAAGATTATTTTTTTGAACAATAAAAATAATATTTTTTATCGAGAAAAATTTTTTCATGAAAAAAATTTCATCAAGAAAGAAAAACTTTTTATATCTCTATAAGTGACACAAGAACTTCTTGTAATTTATGACTTCGTATAGATCACTTTTTGAATAAATATAACGTGCAATATGTGATGATCATCCAATTTGCACGCGAAATCATGAGGTCAATATTAAGTAATTTTTTTTTAAATTCACAACGTAAAAATTCATTATTACTATGTCTTAGTTAAAACACAGGTGAATATTAGTTTTTATTTTCATCCGGTGGACGATAAATTTTGATTAGAAAATTGTAAAAATAAGGTTAATTATGAAGCAAACTCGAATAATTCTACTAAAATTATTGGATAAAAATAAAGTATATGTTAAAATCGAATTTTGAAGAAGTTTCACATGATCAAGATTATAGACTCCTCGATCAAAGCTGTTATTATGATCGGTTTGACTCTTTTGAAGCACTCAAAATGATCCTTTCAATATGTTTGTTTTAGTCGAATGATTATAATGTGTTAGAGGAGTCGGTAGTATTATTTCGATAGGTGACTTCTCTCGGAGTACTCGAAACTTCGATAAGTACCGAGGTGTCGAAATATATGCGACCAGTCAAAAATGAGTCGTCGATAGGACACAGTGTCCGAGTGCTCGAAATTCGATGGGTGCCGAGGGGATCGAAATTGAAACAGAACGAAAAAAATATATATATATCAAATTTTCGACCGCTCGTCGCACCCATCGTATGCTTTTTTTGGTCTGCTTGGGTAGAATGAATAAAGAAATTGAGTAGTGGAGAAACATTCGAACACATCAAGCAATAACTCGTTTGCCAACGGTTCGAAAATCATTTCTTTCGTTTCTTATTCACTTCCAGTTTGATTTGTCAACGAATCGATAAACTCAAAAGGCGAAAATATGATATACTTTTGTATCGGACTGGTAGAAAGAAAAAGAAATGGGATATCAACGGTTCTTTTCTTTCTGCTTACTTTTTATCAGGCTACATACTTTTATCTCTATTCAAATAAATAGTGAAAGATGAATGATAAAAAAAAGCTGTGTCGTGTCTCACACTCACTCGCTTCAGCATGTTAGTGGAGTATTACTGCCTTGTGATGGAGAAATTTTATTGTCGAAGTAAGTAATCAAGCAAGTAGTTCCACTTTCTTAATAATCGATCTTAATAATACGTAGAATAAAATCTCTACTGTTGGATTATAGAGTATGAGTGTTGAAGTTGATCTTTCCTTCATATACGTCCATATCTACATCTTAATTAAATTGATAAATATAGAAAATGTGCTGTGATTATGAAATAAAATATCTACTTATTCAAACAAATTCTAATCATTGGAATGTAACCATTATGGGAGTAGAAGTTACAATTCGTCTCCTGAAAAAGTGAATGTTAAGAAAATTCGATACTGTTAGCGGTTGTCCTTTTGGATCAACGCTAAGTTCGTTTTCTTTTCTTTAACGGAAAAATATGTATATGTGTGTGTGTATACGTACACTTGCACACCGTCTTTTATTTATCTGTTTTAATTGATGGAAAACACGTACATATATAGTGAGCGAGAAAAAGCGAAAAAGAAAAGAGAGAGAGAGAAAAAAAGAAAGAGAACAAAGACTAGATATATCACCGAGAAAGAAATGAAAACGAAATAAAAAATAAAATAATATAATTGAAAATAGATGGCAGTTGTATCAGTGCAACAACACTGTAACATACTCCCATATTGGACGAAAAAATGTGTCCTATCAACATTTTTTCCCAGAGAGGACTAATAACGATAAATATCATAACAATAAATGAAATAACAAAGTAAACAATCATAACTATTTTTTTTTTAGATGCACGAGAATAACAACAAAAAAATAAACGCAAATGAAAAAAAATTTTGTTTTTTTTAAAGAAAGGTATAACGATCAATATAAAAAGTAATGTCAACAAAATATAATGATATAAAAAAAAAATGTTTCTTATTTATTTATTTTTCTTTTTTAGTTTCTTTTTTTTCTGTTCAACTGCACCAGCTCGACTAACAAGTGCTGTATATGTTAAATTGATTTATTTATTTATGATTTATTTGATGCACGACGACGATAATAATTATTTTCACGACAATGACGACCTGCATGATGATGAACTTTATATTTAATTTGTTGATAATGTTCACTGGTAAATAAAGTTTTAATTTGAACTTCATATGTTTCTAATTTTGATGTATCCTTTATACGAATACGTAATGTACGTTCATGAGTAGTGGATGATGTTGAGAAATTAATAGCTGTAAATGAAATTCGATGTTGTCGAAGAATGTCTTTTATATTTCGAATAGTAAATCGTTTATCAATATTTCGGCATTTAATTTCATGTTGATAATATCGTTTACGTTGTTTAAGAGTGCATGCACGATTATGTATTTTATGTTTTTCTTCTTTTGTTAATTGTCGAGTACGTTGTTGAGATTCAGTATTGATTAGATTAGGTTCAACAGGTGGTGTTTGTATAAGTTGTGGTTCATTATTATTATCTGACATATATTCATCTGGATGTGTTGATGATTCAACAGGTTCACTATTATTAAATGATAGTATTTGTAATTCATAATTTGGTGCTTTTGTTGTTGTTGATGAAGTTATTGTAGCTTGTTGTTCTTCAAATAATTCTTGTTCATGTTCGTTGTCATCATGTAACATTAATTCTAAATCATTATTTATTTTTTCTTCAATTGTTAATGATTGTGATGATTGTTGATTAATCATATTCATAGAAATAAGAAGTTGATACATTGCATCACAATCATTTGCAGCATACGAAGTTATTAATTGACGATATTGTAATTCACTAGAATTTAATTTAATTAATTTGGGGTCCAATCCGATATCAAATGGTGAACGTGTATGACGTTTATCTAGCCATTTGTGTAATTCATATCCTGTTGCATCTTGTATTGACCACGGATTGTTTTCTTGTATGCCAATACATGCTTCACATATACATTTTTTATTATTTGTTGATGATGTTGAAATATGTGGATGATGTTCTTTCCAATATAATTTGAATTCCCCTTGTAAATTAATATTGTGTGATAAATAAATTTGATCATATGTGAATAAATTAAATTCAGTAAATTTTGTTAGTTCATCAATTTCACCCCATACATAAATTATATTTTTTGCTTGAAATAATAATTCAAATAGTTGTTGAATTAATAGAAAAGTTGAAACATGTGATCGTGGAAGATGATGAACTTCAATAAGTAATATATATGAATTTAAGTCACGTGTGGTGATTTGTATTTGAATGAGTGCTGGTTTATTGGGCCTTTTGTATACACCTACAGATTCTGTATCGATGATAAATAATGTAGATGAATTAATAATTCGAATTAATTGAATTAATGTTTCTTCTGTTGTTCTATAATTAATAAAAATTAATTCATAAGGTGATGGTTCAAATGGTGGATAATTTGAAGCATAATAATGTTCCATAAGTTTTTTTCGATATGCTTGACGAATATTTCTTCGAGGTTGTCCAGTTATTGATTTTGGAATGTTGTTGTATTTCCATAATGTATCGTCGTATTCTTTTTGTGATAACATTGCTACAATAGAAAAAAATATATAATGCATATTAAATATCGATTCTTTCGAAAATGAATCTTAAGGTATTTAATAATCAATCTAGTTTTTTATGAAACTAGAAATATAGTATGTCAATCTCAATGGAGTACGAAATGTATTTCTTTTCGATTCTCAGTGGCCAGGTGAGGATCTAGTAAGAATAGATTGAATAGTAATTGTATCCAATAATTAAATTTCGTATAATAGAATAATGAATTATTAATAAACAGGTACCAAATTAAATGTAATAGCCCTTCACAATCAGTGAGTGGGGGAAAGTCACACTCCCCGACTATGCTATGCTAGATTAGATCCAATTAGATTAGTTGATTAATAAATAATTATTCCATTTAATTTGACATATTGATATTACGGATCTCTTTGGTAGAGGTCCTATAATTAATAAATTCGTTCAAATATTGGTAATAACACGTCGGTTGTAACTTGACGATATAATGTTGATTTTTTGACGTGTTGAACGATAAATGTTTTGGGTGTAATTGTTTGAATGATCCTAAATGGTCCTTCATAACGAATATTAAATTTATAACGGATGTTGAGTGTTTTCACAAGAACTAAATCACCAATATTATATGAGGGATTCGAACGATTTATATCGTATCGTTGTTTACACTCTAAAAAAAATCGGTTTCTTACCGAACCCCCAAAAAAGGTTCCGGAGATGTCTAAAAGCA
>CAJNOL010004323.1:1665-16184 GCA_905250125.1 Rotaria sordida | reverse complement strand
GAATTAGAAAAGTTAATTTTTTTCTTTCAGCTACCATCTTCTAAATCTAATATAATTATACAATAGAATTTCCTCCAATCACAATACCATTGCAACGAAGATGTAGCACATTGGAGTTCTGGACGCATTTTCTCATAGATGCAACTTCTTTTTTTTTTGAAGTATTTATCCTCACTAACTAAACTATATAACTATATGTTCAACTGCGTTTCATAAAGCAATGCATCCAGTGAAACACATTTTATCGACTCTGTCAATTAAATAGCATTAGTGAAAAAGACATAACTTCTTTCCATTATTAAACGTGATTAGAGACATAAAATGATATGAGTGCATCCCAACATGTTTCATAATGAAAGGTAAAATACGTTTGTATGCGTTTAGTCTAAAAATATGCTCCGAAACTATGAATTTTCTGTAAACGCGTTCGTGAAACACAGTGATCGGTGCATTTAGATGCGCTTCCGTCATGATTCCATATAGAAACACGTTGGAGCGCCGAGAATTTGCAACATAGACGCGTCTAGCTGCGCCTAAACTACGTTTCATAGTTACATGGGTATTCGACTCCTTCAAATTAGTTATATGTTTAGACTCACTGTCATTGCACAAAGTTCCATTCCACCAAAATTTGCAAACACACATCCATTCACCGTCAAGATTATTGTAACAACGACCATTTCGTCCACATGGATTATATACCGAACAATCTAGAACATATACATAGTTGAAGAGTAGATAATAGTGAATACAAATGGAAAACTTACTATCTCTAAGAACGGTCGAAGTTACAGTGGTATGATTGGTATCAAAGAATAGGTTGTCCTTTATCATCAATCGATGTTCTTCAAACGCCCGTTTGATTTTTTTTCTTCTGCCAATAGTAACAACATATCATTGTAAATATACTTGAGTATCTCTCCAATATGATATTTGAAATCATGTTTCAGAGCATTACACCTCTTGTTTTTCTCCCGTCAATACCTGTGGAATGATGAGAAGAAAAAAGAACTTTGCTGTTTTATCAAGTTTAAGTGTTTTTGAAGATTGTATAACAAATATATTGAAGCAAATATTATATAGTAATGTACTATCGATAGTATATAATGATTATGATTTAATCATCTGATGTCCCTTTATTCTATATCATCCATTGCTTATATATGAACTGTTAGAGAGAAAGAAAAGAGAAAAAAGCGAGACGAGGGAGAGACACAATCTAAACATGTGGAAAGAAGAGGTAGGTATAAAAACTAACCAAGGAGCGGCAATGGACAACAATACACCAAAAATAAGTTGAGAATGTCACATAGTAATCCAGAAGATCACCGAGAAGGTGTAATTACGGATTGACTCTAATATATCCGTCCAGTCAACCACCTTCATCGTTAGTTGACAACGAAACAGAAGAAAGAAATACGTACGTTATTCTTTATTCATCGACATTGAAAATCCACGATCTAATTCGTGTTAAATATTATATCCTCAAAGATCTTTGATCAACTTCAGTCAAGAGATGATGAAAAATGGTTCGGATCCAATGAACAAGTCGGCATGCTATACTCTATCACATGAGGATGTGAATAAGAGTACTCTCTTAAATTATAATCGACATTCAAACAAAAAATTTGCTAGAAATCATCATGTTATTAAAAGTCTCGAACGAAAGTTTGACAAATCTAATCAAATAACAAACTTTTTGATAACTGAATGAATAGTTACAACCATACCCATTGATGCTTTACACATCTGTAGAGCTTGTAAATCCATTTCACAAAAAGACTTTTCAGAGACTTCTTGAACTATTTCAAAACACTCAACCATATCGCCTAGGCCTTAGAATAACAGAATAATAAACGGAGATATGCATTTAACACAACCCCAATGTTCACACTCTTTCTTTTCAATATCACAATCGATTACAACTACCACAAAACATTAAAAAAAAGAAGTTCTACTCTCGTTAGCTATATCCTTAATCATCCTTTCACTGGTAATCTGCTCCACTCATTACAGTTGCAGATTACATATAAAAAACCTATAAAACCACTTTTCTATGAAACGTACCTAGCAAAAGTAATAATCAATGAAATATGTCATTGACTGTGTGTGCTTCGCTCTTCATATTGTCTATCATGCTTCAAGGTCATTCGCAGACAATGATAAAATTAAGAAATCATGTAATGGTACCAGTGAGATTTGGAAACAGAATTTTCACAATGGGATGTTTGCCGATTATTTTGCAATATTATTAGCAATATCTATAACAGATGGAATGATTGGGATAAGATAGATATAAAGGGGAGGAGGGAGGAAGATGCGCACTAAAGGAAAAAAAACAGTTGAACAAAATTATTGTCTTTTAAAATTGCATCTAAGCAAAGCGCACCTTCTGAAGATTGTTTACGGCAGTAAATCCAATATACGAGATTTGAAATAATTTCATTGAATATCATCGGTTCTAAGAGTGTGCGTGTGGATGACAAAAGTCATCACACTCACACCCCATCTTCATTCATTAGCATTAATTCAAGTTGAAGAAAATAATTTACAAAAGTTAAAATTAATATTATCTGTCATGCCACAATTATATTCTTTTCATTTAATTGATTCTAATGATATTCATCTAATCGATCCATTAACATCTAATCTACAAATATTATCAAATCTAACATTATCATTCATTAATAAACGTTCATCAATTACAAATCTTACTATTTCTGGTTGTTCGCTCGATCAATTATTCCATCATGTGTTTAAATATACACCAATATTAACTTATTTTAATTTTCAATATTTTTCGCAACATTATAATCAGACAATAAATTATCCAAATGATAATATAAATAAAGCTGTTCATTTAAAAGAATTAAGTATATTTAATTTTAAATATAAATTTAAAGATTTCAAAAGATTAGCAAAACAGATACCGAAATTAACAAATTTAACTGTTAGATCATTAAAACCGATTATTAATTTATCGAAATTAAAATATTTAAATATTTCATTTACATTTAAAATCAAAGATGCATATGTATTATTAAGAATACTACTAGAATCACCACAAATATCATCATTAATGATTAGTATTCATGCTTTAGAACATTTTGCATACAATAAGGAAATATGTTAATATTTAAATAAAATGATTAAAAAATTAGATATTTATAAATATTGTTTTTCTTCATTTAAATTTCATTATCAGATTGAAGATTTTTATAAAATATTTTTGAATATTAAACAACTTAAATGTAATATTGATCAAACAAATGATTTATTATTTTTATTAAAACATTTACGAAAATTATCAATATTAAAAGTTTATTTATGACAAATAAATTAAATATTTTTGGATTAGTGAAAATATATAAATTAATTTTTTTTTAGTTTTTATTTATAAATAAAAACTTTCTTTCATTCAAGAACAAACAACATTTGATGGACTAATGATAAGATGAGCTTGACCATTCATAGCTGACATTGAACAGTTGACAGTAATAGATAGTAAAACAGTATGAAAAACAACAATTGGAACTATTTCACTAGATGTACCTTGTATAGTAATTGTGACTTGACTACTTTTTATATCCGAAACAATAGATATTATTCGTTGTTGACTAACAGCTGTCCATTTATTCCATTCACCAAGAAGAGCATATTGTGTTCCAGATATATCATTTAGTGGATGTAAAGGTGATACATACCAAAGACATATTGATAAATCATCACATTGAGTAGCTGAAATATTTAAAGGATTATCATCATCGAAAGTTGATATCATATTTCGATTATCATATGACCAAATAACTCCAGACTGAGCTCCAATCATTGAAGGATAAACTAAATAATCTCGTTTCATTGCTCATGCAAAAATTACATGGAATGTTTGATCATTACTAAAAATACAAAGTTATCATAGTTAGAAATTAATAGAAAGAAATATACATTGTTGTTCTTGTTGAATAAAGTTCACCTTGTGAAACATTATTGTAAAAAGCCCAATCAGAAATTAATGTATTAATCATTGTGAGTGGTCGATCGGGTTTCAAAATCAAACCATCTTGACGACAACATTTCATAACACGTGATACGTTTGTATAATTAATGGCATCACCTGATCCAACAGGTCCTGTTGATAAAGTAGCAATAAGAATTTCTCGTTCAGGAAGTATTTCCATAGGAGATGGATCATAAGGAGCATCGGGTTGTAATGAAGTAGACCAAAAAACATCTTTGAAAGGTGCAAGACCAAGTGCATCAACAAACATACTAGATATTCCTATAGTCCATTGTTGTACTTTACCAGTTAGATGAAAAGAATAATCAGTTGAAACTCGTGTTTGTGTAACACGTGGAATTTGTAAAGCTGTTAGAATATGACGAGGTAAACTCATACAATATTGAATATTTATGTCTATCATCTCAGCTGCTTCACCCATTGACATTAACCATTGATGTCCAAGATGAATATCAGTACATGTTGGTATAAAATGAATTGTTTGTACAATAAGCCAATCTTGTTCATAAAGAATAAGACCCCAATTATGTGCTTGTGTAAATAAATCAATCCAAAATGAATCATTTCCAATTGGTAATGATTTTTCATTAATTTCATCAAGAATAAAAGAATATTTCTCTTGATAAACATTATCAATTGCCCAATATCGATTATGTGCAGCTAAACTAATATTTTCTAATCGACGATGTACGACTTGAAGACCATCAGGAAAGATATCTGGACGAGCTGTCCATTGAGTAACTCCATTTTTTATACCTTGATAATACCACCATGAATCAAGTTGAATGTAATGTAATGGAAGTAGAATCTGTTGGTGAATATCAACTATTGTTTCTTCATAATTAATTTCTTGTTCTGTATTATAATAATAATAACCACCAGCATCCGTATAATAGCCAAGATAATTGATGGTAAGATCGTTGAGACGATATTGATTAGTTCGATTATATACTCGTTGCATAGTTTCACCCCATTCTCTAATACATTGATTTATACCATGTGATGAATAGAAAACAATCATAGAATGATTATAATTTGCTGATATTGTTAATATTGAACCCAAAACACCGTATTGTAAAATGTTGTCCTTTTGACTCAATGAAGTGGCCATGAATCGAGAAAAAGGTGAAAGAACTAACACATCATCTTCTCCTCGTTGAGTCAAATTAAAAAGAACGACTGGACCACTTTGCATGCCCGAATGAATGACTTTACTCGATGAATTCCAAAAACCTGCATGGTTGTCACCATCACCTGCCATAATTCCTAAATGAAGCTCATATTTGAAAATTAAAATAGAAGAGACAGATAATCTCACCTTCAAATGTAAAATAACCTCGTTGATCATTTATATCAATCTGTTCAATATTAAATGATGGAAAAATTGTACGAACATGTTTCATGTCGAGAGAAATTGTGTTTGTCATAATTTGATCACCAGTATCCAAATGAAATGTTATTGCTGAAACTAAACTCCATTGACGAATATGACCAACTATATTTGTACGGGTTTCATTTCGAAGAAGATCATAAATCAATCGAGTTTCATTCCAACTACCTAAATTTAGATCATAACCTTGTGCATAAGTTATATTAATTAAGGGAAGTGAATTATCAGCTGATGAATACCATTTATTGTCTACATATAAAGCTGTATGAGATGACCGAAGCCATAAGCGAGTGTTTATACTAATATTATATGCACCTTTTTGATCGATCAATACTTCTATGTCACATAAACATCCAATTATAAGAAAAAGAAATACGAGAAGATGCATATTTACTAACAGTTAAGGCCAGGTAAAGAGATAAAAATATTTCATATATGGTGAGATAACAGAGAGATACATTCCTATCTTGATGTCTTTTGTGACTTTTCTTGTCAGTTCTGAGCTTCATCACACTCCATATTCTTACTTTCAAATGTGTGTCTTCCTACGAAGGAACTGCCTGAGGTGTCCAACGTCGATTTCCTTCATTCATACGTCGTTTGATAGAGAGCATCGAGATAGTAGAAAGCCTTAAAGGATTTGAGCTGAGAGCTCTTTCTTGAAAAGTAAAGGCCAATTTTCTGTTTTTCCCAGGCAAAATGGCCAAAAATTGAAAACCTTACAACTCAATCAAAAAGATCGTATATCCTTGAAGGGTATGGGTGTGGGTGTGGTTTCCTCGACACCTACATCCATACTCACATCAAAATCGAGCTCAACTTCGGATTTCGATACTAAACTTTATAGGATTGAACTCGATTTCAACGAGAACATATAAACTCACATTTATATGAAATTTAACATATGGCAATAAAAGTTTCAGTGTCCAAAAAAAGTTCTTAGTCGTATTTGCGTGCAGTCGAGTAGTATCTACAGGTTTGGTGATTGACAGTTGATGATTGCATCATGAGAGACGAACTCAGTAAGTTGTGTGTCCTTTTAATTTGTATATGATGCATATATGTGAAAGTATGTAACTTAAATACAAAGTTGTCCATGGATAAAAATTGGATATGATGTTTTATTATATAAATAAACGGTGATCTTGTTCATTCTTACAGAAATAAAAGAAATTCTAGATTAAAAATAAGTCTCATGGTATTGATTTAACTCCAAAATTGTCTGTTTTTCTGATATTCACAATCGCGCAAATGAACCGTATGAGTGTTTCCATCTTCGAAAGTGAAAACAACTTGCTTGTCGAGACTGATTGGGATGCCGAAGTTGAACGCAAAGAACGGGTTGTCTCCATGATGTACACCAGGACGGTTATCTATTGTAGCTCCATTGACTATACGTCCATTGGTGTTCAAAAGTCCAACATTACGATAGTACTCATCACCAGCTGAGGTATCATGTCTGTGATAGCAACGAGGTCCATTGAAGTCGAAGGCGTTGCGAGAGCTCAACTGCACACTGCAATATGTAACTCCGGGAGACATGTTATTAGTGAGTTTCTTCCAAGTCGAAGCATATAGATCAAGACCACCGCCCAGATTTGAGTTTATAACGATGACGTCCAATGGCCCATTTCCACAGTCAATTTGGAGTACTTGACCACATAATTCAGGTCGCCACTTCAAATGTTTCAAAGATTCAATATTTCCGAGTGCGATCGGATAGACAATAGCATAACTGGATTTTGGAAGTTCGCATGCACCCACTTCGTAAGCACCATGATACGTTGTATGAACTCCAAAAACTTGACCACCAATTTTTGGCCATGTAGCAGACACATAATTGATAATTAAAAGTCCAAATAAAGTCAAAGACGAAATAATATTAATCATATTATCACTTCAACTATAGTTTTCCTTGTTCGCTTTGTAAAGCTTCTGAAAATAAAGAATGGCAAATATTAATGATTCGAGATTCTTTGCAACGAATAGCTTGTGACATAAAATGGATCCATTGGTCAAAAATGATAAATTTCGGATATGATCGACCACTTCAAGTTAAGAAAACCACTGTTCAGTGTTGCTAATAATTCTAAAAGCACAATTTGACAACTTATGTTCTTCGTTCTGAAAAAGAGCATGTGTAGAAAATGAGTATTTCATAGTTATCGATTGATCAGAAATTCTTTTAATGTATTATTATTATTATCTGTGATCATTTTGAATTTTCCTTTTGCGCTCTAGGATATTATCAGATTCATCGTATTATTCATAGAGCATATTATGTGACTGATTTCTTTAATCGCCGTTATTCATAGGAGTGACGAACAGTCATGCTTATTGAAATAATCAGATATTTTATTTCTGTTTTGACAACATTAGTTATTCCATATGACAAATAATTTTACATCTTTAATTCATTGCTATAATTTATTGAATTTTTCTATATAAAAATAGCTACATAGTGACGATTAGGTGAAATTTTTATCCGTCTTATTAAAATAAAAGAAAAACTTCTTCTGAATTCTAATATCTCCTGTGACTCGTATCCTACTCGAACTTTTGATTCACATTGTTCTTGTTCTGTTTTTCTGTCGGATTTGGAAAGAGGAACGATATTCAGATATGGATTTGCAGAAAATCGTTTTGATTCTCGTCAATTCTCTTCAAAATTTACCCTTTCGAATCTCATTGATGATGCATTGTTGACAAATACATTTCAACATTCTTACCTACACTTTTCTATCATTTATTATAATAAATACTGGTCTATATATTTTGTTAGAAAGACAGTTAAACGGTAAGTTTATTTGTTAACTATTTCATTAATATCTAACTTTTATTACATTAAATATTATTCAAGAAGAAGGCTCGAGACTCACGGCAAACTAAAAAGAATGAGGATGACACTGACCATGATCTAATTCACATAGTCGTAACTAAAAACATAATAATGTCAGATATTAGTATCGACTACCTTATTTCTTTGCTATTTTTCAGTGATAGCAATAATGTTTTAGAATGGAATAACTTCACAATGTATTCGAATGATAATGACGATGTTGCAAGAAAGACAACAATTCACTCTTGACTTTACCTGCTTTGTATGAAGTTGTATGTGTTTTGCTTGAAGAGGATGATCGAAAGTAAAGTAGTTGAATACAATAGTATAGTACTCGTTGAGTGTTGTGATCCACTATTTATATAGGAAAAGTTCTATTGTTATCTTATTTTATCATCGAAATAAATAATATGGTCATTAGTTGTGAGATTTTACCCATAATGATGTGATATGATGGCACAGAACAAATAACAGGGAAAGACAAGATTAAGAGAAAAGACTATGTATTGCAACTTATTAGAAGATGGTGGGATTTTTCCATTCTCATGACTTATTCTTTGATTTCCTGACGGAACGTGAGTAATTTCCCATCCAGTCCATGCTAGTTCTTTTTTTTTCTTTCTTTCCCATAACGTTATATTGATAATTAAGATACACTCTTTTCTATCGATCTCCATCTCGTTGTTTATATGTAAGAAATGTCCTTGATATGAAACATTTTCTGTATAAATACAGAAGCAAATTCCAATAATTTGATTGATCGAAGTATCATCATCATTGAAGAATATAAGTGGTAACGTTGTTTTTTTTCTCGTATATTCCATTTAAATTTCTTTCATTCAATGTATGAATGTGTATATCTGTCCATTGATTTTTAATTAATACTTTGAAGATCAGATAACTAACAAAATCATATATGATAATTACAGTACATAGTTATTCAATCTGTAAAAGGAAATAGATAAGTGAATTGAAAATCAATTTATTAGACTTTGTTCACCTTCTTCGTCAAGGTTCAAAAAAATTTTTTTTAAATACTTTTATATTTGTAAAGAAAATCAATAATTTTAAGTCGAAATCATTCCATGCAAGACAAGAATCGATTGTACAACGTGAACTCTTTTCATGTACCGAGTATAAAAGTAGGTTTTTTTGAATCATCATCGAAGGCATAACTCACCATTTAGAGCAGAAGAGCGAGTGTTGCATAGGCAAATAATAAAAGCAGAAGGAATCCAGATATCGAATAAATTTTTATACTGCATAAATCCAGACAGAGTAGGGCTAAACGTATATTGGATGAGCACGAATCAAGAAGACTAGATCAAAGGAATGCAATGAATGCATCAGATGTAAATACAGGTAAGAAAGAGGAATACTTAATAACTATGATTAAAAAATTAAAGTAATTAAACTATGAATCATGTTTTATTTAATAGAAATAATTGTGACATTTCGTCCTAACTAAGGACATCATCAGACACGTATGAGTGGAAAGAGGTGTACAAAGTATATGTATATGAAAAAAAAAATATATATATTAGTCATAGTATAGAAGTTTCTTAAACAGGAGTGTGGTTGTGAATGTGGAGTGTGGGTAAAGGAAAGATATATACCTACATCCACACCCCACACCTGCACCCACATCCACATTCACACCCCCCACCCACATCCCCACCCTCACTCACATCCATACCCATACCCATACCCACACCCACCCCGACACCCACACCCTCACCATCGTCTTCTTCAATACAAACATCCACTATTGAATGTTTAACAATAAAAGGTATTCGAATACATCTACATGACATTTTTATCAGTGCACCAAGATTACGACAACTCAATGTTGAACTAACTGTTAATCACATTTTCGATATGAATATGATTTTCAACTGCCTTACAATTTACAACAATTATCATTTACGATCAGTCATATAACTATGTTCGAGATTAGACATTTACTTGCACCAATGATTCATCTTACTCATTTGACTCTTCATATCAGAAACGTCGAAAATGATTTATGTAACGGTCATACATGGATACAATTATTAACTCGAATCGTTGTCTTTCAATTTATATTTGAAATATCAGATAAAAATCATGTCAATCTTGATTCGTTTCGTACACGATTCTGGCTTGAAGAAAAGAAATGGTATGTTACCTTTGATCAATAGCTTGATGATTCCTGTTCGATTCTTTATACACATCCATATTATGCTGAATATCGTTATCCATTATTATGTCGGAAAAAAATATCTATGACAGAATCAACTGGATTAGTATCGACCACATTTCCATATGCAAAATATCTTATTTTTAGTTGTCATTCACCGATACAAAAAAAAACCATTTATGCCGATTTACTCATGTTCAAACACTTACCGTATATGGAAAGCTGAATACTGCACTTGAATATATCACAAGTTGTATTGATTTATCGCGAATGACATGTTTCATGCAAGGTCGATGAGTAATCAAGTAGTCAAATAATGAATTCGTACAGATACTTCAGTCTTCCATGTTTACGATCTCTTGTCTTAAATGTCTCAAATACCGTCTTACTTTTTGATCAACATTGGCCGCAAATTATAGATCTTGATATACAGGATGATTTATTCTGTTACCGAAATCTTTATCATCAATCGAAATCGATAGACTTTGCCGTTCGTTTACTCATTTAAAACGATTAGTATTTGATTTTGAAAATATACGAAATTTGTCGAAGCTATTCAATAACATGACAACGACATTATCGAATATACAGATTCGTCATTATCTCATTCTTCATGATAATAATCTTCGATTAATTACACGTCAGTGGTTCGAACAAAATACAAAATTCAGCAATTTTGATTATTTTAACGACAACGATCGTCGTGTTTATTTATGGCTTTAATTTTATTCTATTGTTGATATGTACCAAAGTTAAATTACATTATATTTTTACTAACAGTTGTGAACAAATCTCATAACTTAATCCAAATCATCATAATTGTTTATTGAAAAACACAACAAACTTTGACAATTTTTTCTTACTCTCTGAATAATTAGGTGTAAAGTTTTCTCTTAACTAACATAATTTATGTTTTTGGAACAAAAGACAATAAATCAATAAAATGTACAAAACAAAAACGAATTGTTTGACTTTTGTTTTCTGAAAACGAGTCATCTATAAAGAACATCTAAGAAAACATTACCGTTTTTTCCATCTCTCCTGTTCGATAGCGACCTGATCCATATTTACATTTAATTTCATACCCATTTTATACTTAACTTCGAAACTAAATAGCACCACATGAGAGCAGTCCACGAGACATCTATATATGAAAGAATTGCAAACCATTTGTACAGTTCCACTTCAAATTTTTTTGAAAATTCCATTTTCCACTGAAATAATAGTTCGCTGGAAAAATCATAAAAGAGGATATAGAAGATGAGATAGATGTCTGATCAATATATTCCATAATGAACTTGTATTTGTAAACATTTCATTAAGTCTCATCTTCGAATGCAAGTCTAATAATAAGCAATCACGATCGGTTTCGATCTTGCTTTAGAATCTCATTAGTTGGCTTTATCCAAATTCATCATTATAATTTGATAAAAAAAAAACAGAAAGTCACCACATCGTCAAAAATTTATCACACCGAACATGCACAAAACACATTGTTCTGTTTTTTTTCTTTTTTGATACGAAAGTTTTATGAAAATATTTGTAATTATCGATTTTTCTGATAAAATTTCATCTACAAAAAAATATGAATCAAGTCAAACGATTATTGAGAAATATTGAGTCCTCTGATGATTTTAGAAAAAAATTACGAAGAAAGTGACAGTTGCGATATTCAATGAATAATCTATTATTAATTTTTTTATCAGGAATGTTCACTAAAACAGAGTAAATTATGATACAATTCATTCGATTATATGTATATTTTTTTATTTAGAAACTCGATCAATTGTCTTGAAAATTTGTCAAATAAAATTTCCAAATATCTTGACGGCTATGGTATGTTTTGTGCTTTTCCGAATCTCAATTCTCACTTTCAATATCTTCTTATTAACTTGTCTATTCCATTGACATTTGATCTTCTCCGTGAAATATCATCTTTATTATTACCTTATTATGAAAAAATCGTTTTTCCAAATAGACATCGAATCATCTCATTACGTTTGAGTAGAATTATAAGGTATTCTACATCTTGGGCCACGATTATTATCGATTTATCATTCGTTTGTCTCGAATCGCTGCCTATTAGCATTAGTGATTCACAAGAATTAAGAGCACTTGCCACTTTATCTTCTTTGCCTTATCTTTCCTCATTAATCATTTATGTTCATCATTCTTTGGATAATATCAATGAGGGATATAAACAAATATTGACTTTACCAATGTTAGAATATGTAAAACTATCATCTAAAAACTCTTCAAGATCTAGTTGGTCGTCAACTATTACTTATAATAAATATACTTTTATTGAAAAGCTAAATATTGATCATAATTGTACTCTTGATACATTATTAGCTATCCTTTCATATACTTCTCGGTTTTCACGATTGTTTTGTTAAAAGTTGTCCGAAACACAGCTATATTATGTAAAAATGTTGGTAAACAAACTTACATTAACCCATATCTCTATTGGGGATTGTTATTTGTTCTTTAACAATCTTACAATATTGATCACAAATGTCTTCTTGTTGCTGATAAAAGTGAAATGAAACATAGTGTTACCCATGAAAAAATTATTTGTAAAAGTTTGCGTTTCAACGCTTTTTTTTTAATTCGCATGTTTTCGTTAGACTTTAAATACAGTTTTTAAAACGCGTTGGAACGCATTTTTTTCCACTATAAATGCAAACAAGCAGTTCGAAAACGTGTTCATTACGGTGCGTTTTATTGATATAAAACGCTTTTTTTTCCTATAAAAGCCTTGTTCTATCTCCTTATCTATATTACTTATCTTACCATAGTTAAATCATTTTATTGTATGTTTCTCAGTAACTTCTTTGCCAACAGTTCTAAGGATTTCAGAAAAGATAAATCGTAGTCAGTACAGCATAAGTCGAAGTAAAGTTGATATACTGAAGTGCTTCGTTACAGCCTAACAAAAAGTTTAAGTATAAATCAAATAGAAGGAGCACTTGGGTGTATCAACTTTACTTCGACTTATGCTGTACTGACTACGATTTATCTTTTCTGAAATCCTAAGAACTTTTGGCAAAGAAGTTACTGAGAAACATACAATAAAATGATTTAACTATGATAAAATAAGTAATATAGATAAGGAGATAGAACAAGACTTTTCTAGGAAAAAAAACGATAATATAACCCTTCCTAAGTCTTAAAATGTGAATCTGAGTAGTCGATAAAATCATGGTTGCAATTAGAGTAGAGATCTCAACGAAATTAAATAGTATGAAGATGATTAGGGGAGAGATAATCGGATATGTAGTTGTCACTTTGCTTCGATTTGTGAGATTTCTATTCAAGCTATGTGATGCGATATTTCTGGGGGTGGGTGGGTGTTCAATTCGAGTATACACACACCCACCCACTCACATCCAAACCCACACCCACACCCTTTTTTCTGGCATACTGTTCCATTTTTCGCATTCGCTTTTCAGCAGACGGTCTGATTGATGAAACTTCTCTCTCCTCTGACTGGGAGAAGGTAATATAAACAGATTTATAAAATTGAAGCATGTTTTCTACGATTAAAAGAGAGTAATTAACTTTTGCTCAGGTGCGTTCAAATAATGGAGCAACTAGCTGTGAGTGACGCCCCGAAGGGGCACCGACGAACCACTGTCGCTTCTATTGTAGGTTCAGTATTGATTCGCATCACAGATAATCTATATAAATGCTAGCTTTTTTTTGGCAAATACTACACTAAGATTTTCTAAATGAGGAATTTAAGTGAACCTTTGATTGGCGAACTAAGCAAATTCTCGTGTTATAACTCTAACGGTTTTTGAAACTAAGCGAAATCTAGAATCTATAGAGCGTAAACCAAAAAGAATGATCCTGTATCAGAATGGAATTGAGTATAGTAGCGGCTAGCTACGAGCGGCGCCTCAAAGGGGCGTTGAGGAGTGGCTAGCAACTGCCCTGTGAGATTCCCTAAATGTATACTACAGATTGTTGTAATTCATTGGAAAAATGTCTATGGCGAAGATCTGGCAAGTTCAATAGAAACCAGAACTGGCAAAAAAAGAGTAAGAAATGTTTTCGAATGAAATGTGAGAAGAGTTGCGTTGGACGTGTA
>CAJNOL010004322.1:0-12797 GCA_905250125.1 Rotaria sordida | reverse complement strand
TAATGCATCAGCCAGATGTTGTGCTCCGATATCTCCGATTTGATTGTGGTAGAGATTTAGTGTGGTGAATGTCTGTGTGAAAAAGTGCAGATGTATATATGAGAGAGAGAAGAAGAGAGAAAGAGAGTCACCGTGTTATGTTGTAATGCATCAGCCAGATGTTGTGCTCCGATATCTCCGATTTGATTGTATCCGAGATCTAGTGTGGTGAGTGTCTGTGTGAAAAAGTGCAAATGGGTATATGAGAGAGAGAAGAAGAGAGAAAGAGAGTCACCGTGTTATGTTGTAATGCATCAGCCAGATGTTGTGCTCCGAGAGATCCGATTTGATTGGATTCCAGATTTAGTGTGGTGAGTGTCTGTGTGAAAAAGTGGTGATGGTAAAATGAGTAAGATGAAGAGAGAAAGACAGTCACCGTGTTACGTTGTAATGCATCAGCCAGATGTTGTGCTCCGAGAGGTCCGATCTGATTGAATTTGAGATGTAGTGTGGTGAGTGTCTGTGTGAAAAAAGTGCAGATGTATATATGATAGAGAGAGAAGAAGAGAGAAAGAGTGTCACTGTGTTATGTTGTAATGCATCAGCCAGATGTTGTGCTCCGAGAGATCCGATTTGATTGGATTCGAAATGCAGTGTAGTGAGTGTCTGTGTGAAAAAGTACAGATATGTATAGGAGAGAGAGAGAAGAAGAGAGTCACCGTGTTATGTTGTAATGCATCAGCCATATGTTGTGCTCCGACATCTCTGACTTGATTGTATCCGAGATTTAGTGTGGTGAGTGTCTGTGTGAAAAAGTGCAGATGTATATATGATAGAGAGAGAAGAAGAGAGAAAGAGTGTCACTGTGTTATGTTGTAATACATCAGCCAGATGTTGTGCTCCGAGAGATCCGATTTTATTGGATTCGAAATACAGTGTAGTGAGTGTCTGTGTGAAAAAGTACAGATATGTATAGGAGAGAGAGAGAAGAAGAGAGTCACCGTGTTATGTTGTAATGCATCAGCCATATGTTGTGCTCCGACATCTCTGACTTGATTGCATCCGAGATTTAGTGTGGTGAGTGTCTGTGTGAAAAAGTGCAGATGTGTATATGAGAGAGAGAGAAAAGAAGAGAGAAAGAGAGTCACCGTGTTACGTTGTAATGCATCAGCCAGATGTTGTGCTCCGAGAGGTCCGATTTGATTGCCTCTGAGATTTAGTGTGGTGAGTGTCTGTGTGAAAAAAGTGCAAATATATATATGAGAGAGAGAGAAAAGAAGAGAGAAAGAGAGTCACCGTATTATGTTGTAATGCATCAGCCAGATGTTGTGCTCCGATATCTCCGATTTGATTGTATCCGAGATTTAGTGTGGTGAGTGTCTGTGTGAAAAAGTGCAGATGTATATATGAGAGAGAGAAGAAGAGAGAAAGAGAGTCACCGTGTTTTGTTGTAATGCATCAGCCAGATTTTGTGCTCCGAGATCTCTGATTTGATTGCCTCCGAGATTTAGTGTGGTGAGTGTCTGTGTGAAAACGTGCAAATATATATATGAGAGAGAGAGAAAAGAAGAGAGAAAGAGAGTCACCGTATTATGTTGTAATGCATCAGCCAGATGTTGTGCTCCGAGAGGTCCGATTTGATTGTATCCGAGACCTAATATGGTGAATGTCTGTGTGAAAAAGTGCAGATATGTATATGAGAGAGAGAGAAGAAGAAGAGAGAAAGAGAGTCACTGTGTTATGTTGTAATGCATCAGCCAGATGTTGTGCTCCGATATCTCCGATTTGATTCTTGTAGAGATGTAGTGCGGTGAGTCTCTGTATGGAAAAATGCAGATGTGTATATGAGAGAGAGAAGAAGAGAGAAAGAGAGTCACCGTGTTTTGTTGTAATGCATCAGCCAGATGTTGTGCTCCGAGAGGTCCAATTTGATTGCCTCCGAGATGTAGTGTGGTGAGTGTCTGTGTGAAAAAGTGCAGATGTGTATATGAGAGAGAGAAGAAGAGAGAAGGTGAGTCAGTGTTAAACCCCCCCCCGTATTAGAAGCCCCCCCCCCCCCCCCATATTAGTAGACTTCCCTATAATAGAAGATCCCCCCTGGACAAAAAGTTCATCGGGCGTATTAGAAGACCTCCGTTTAATTAATTAATTATTTGCTAATTAGGAAATTTAATTAGGGAATTTCCGTCCAGAAATGCACAGTTTTTAGGTTCTTCAGCTGGTAATATTTAGAAAATGAGTCCAAATGTATCCGTCGACCCTCAAAGCCGTGAAAATCCCTATGAGAATCCTGAAAATCGCCTCTGGTTTCTGGAAAACTACTTTCAGTTAATAATTGGTAAAAAACATAGGACACAATAGAAGACCCCTCTGAAAAATTTTTACGACGACACATAATAGAAGACCAGGGGTCTTCTAATGCGGGGAGGGGTTTATTTAATTGTGCGTAATTGACTAAGAATGAAATAGTTTTTTTGTTAATCGTGCCTCTATGTGGTGTGAGTGTCGAGTAAATAGGATTGTCTATCTAACGTATTTTGTGATTGGTCGCACATATGTTGAATGGATTGAACACAAAGAGACAAAGAAGTCGTTGTTCGGAGAACTGTAAAAGAAGCCTTATGCGTAGGGATAGAGGAGAGGGGTAGTTATACAAAATTGGGATTCGAATGGTGATAGCTGAAGAATATTGCTTATGCTCATGTAAACTGCTGCCATCGTATTGTTTTGTATGTGACCTGTTGTGGTGGATGTAGTTATTGATGGTAGAAGAAAACAATGTTCTCAACGTCATAGTTCTTATTAATGGTTGGGAGATTTATTTTTGTAGAAGTATGATGATAAAAGAAGATGAGAAGCCTTTTTCGGTGTTTTGGAAATGGCGATTAGATTTTATTTTATATGAAAATTGTTCAGGATGTTTTAAATTCTTATTACGAAAATGATAGCGCATATTATGACAAGCGTTGAAGTTTCTGTAATGCGTTGGTGATATTTCATGAGTAGGTAATCATTTTTTGATTTTTGAGAAACACGTGAGTTTAGAATCAGCTATTAGGAAATTGATGTTGTGCTTTTCATGGCCTACAGGAAAAAATCTTAATTTGCATTACTCTGAGTGAAAACATGGTTTTTCTATCTGTTCGATATGATATTGATAGATATTGACGGAGTCTTCCTTTGAAGGGCAGTTGTAATAAGCACATTTCGATATCGATTGAATAGGAGGCAGGGTGACGAAAGCCGTGAGAAACCTAAGAAGGCTGAACGAATACTGTACAGAGTTGTAAATAATATTTTGATAGGGAGGTAACGCAATAATTTCAAATAGGTTACATAATGAATTTTATACCAAATGAAAGCTCGTGAAAAATGGAATTTAGGAGTATAGTTGGCCGTTCATAATATGAGCATAGGATATGGAATTACGAAAACTTTCAAATTTTCGATGCATAGTTAGGGATTTCCATAGGTAGTCAACCACTGAAAACATCAGGTTTGTTCGTCTTTCAAACCTTATAGAGCTCTCTTCGCTGATCATTTTAGTAAAAAAAGTTTCTAATTTGATCAATAAATAACGATGCTAGGGCCAAAATGCTGACAATCTCATGCTGCTGTGGCTGATAGATCTAATATGTTTATGAGTATTTTGACCCTAGCATCGTTATTTATTGATCAAATTACAAACGTTTTTTTACTAAAATGATCAGCGAAGAGAGCTCTATAAGATTTGAAAGACGAACAAACCTGATGTTTTCAGTGGTTGACTACCTATGGAAATCCCTAACTATACATCGAAAATTTGAAAGTTTTCGTAATTCCATATCCTATGCTCATATTATGAACGGCCAACTATACTCCTAAATCCAATTTTTCACGAGCTTTCATTTGGTATAAAATTCATTATATAACATATTTGAAATTATTGCGTTACCCCCTATCAAAATATTATTTCCAACCTTATACTTGTTAAAGATTTCTTGAGAAACTAAGTAGGAAAAAGGATGGCCGAATCTTCAAGTGGAAAACTGAAATAAGTTACACAGGTACAAATTAAGAAAAAAAATAGTAGTGCAGATAGGATAGTCCTATGTTGGAGACAATTACTATAATTTGAATATTTTTCAAATAGGTTCTTGAGTGCTCTGGTAGTTGGTGTTGTACTATCTCAGTAAGAGTGTTTTAGCATGATAAATTTTCACAAGAAGAAAAATAAAGACATTTTAATCATGAATTCTATTATGATAGGAGAAAAAGAACTAATATTTGTACCCATCTCGAGATATTTGAGAAATTTCAGTCTCTTAGTTTTTTTGCGCCCATATTGAAGTTGTTATGTTTGAGATAACATTTATGAACTAATTATGATATCAATGAATTTTCATTGGTCTGATTTTCATGGATTCAGCTCGTCGGTGAAATTTCGATCTTTGAAATGCTAGTTAAACTCCTGTTTTCGTGATCATTTATACTAAACTTTGATGAGTAATTGTATTCTATAGAGTTTACTTTCTAGTGTAGTTTATGTTTTGTAAGGAAACAATGCTCGTTTCATATGTATGAATAAATCAAATATAGAAAAATATGACTAGAACGAGAAAAGAGAAAAATAAATAGTTTACTCAGAAAAGAACACTAAACAAATACTAGTAAGTGATATATGGGAAAAGAGTAATATCTTTCATACTATAGTAGTGAGGGTTGAATCGACTCGAATCTGAATTCATAATTCTAAAAATTAAGAGAATCGAATAGATTCGAACGAACAGAGATTCGATCATTCTTTTTGTTTACTAGATTACAAAAGAATGGAAAAAATCAGAAGAGATTGAAGTATATTGAAGCAAAGATTAACAAGTAAGAACAAAAAGATAAAGACTCTTTTTCTTAGAAAAGAAGAATAGAATAAAACTCCAATAAATATCTTAGAGTTCCATACTGACTGACAGGCCTCATTATCCTGCTTGGTGCACACTCTCTGAATAGTATTTCAGTTCGAAAAAGTGGGCGAAAAAAAGATCGAACTAGAGGGTATCGATGTGTAGTTGATACTAAGTAAATTTACGTACTAATATTACTTAAAACTGATCAATGACTGAAATAAGTTATACAACAGGAAACGAGATGGACTACTCAGTCGGAACTTTAATTCTTTTTTTCAACGAGGATCTTTCATCTAAAAAAACAAAAAATCTGATTTTAGTCGACTTTTTTCTCAACTAAAAGATCGATCAAAGTGGTTATAATTGAATACCTTAATAAATATAGTTTTCAACTGTGAAGATAGATTTCATTTGAGTTTTATCTTTGTTAACCAATTTAGAAAAAAAAACAGTTTGAATCAATAGGGCTTTATTAATTGTTCAGAAAAGACTAAAATCAATGTGAATCTATTTTTAAAGTAAAAAGATTCTGGTTTCAATCAGAAATAAGTAGCACCATTTTAATCGATTTTCATTCAAAAAATAATCGTTTTTATTTTGATTTCTCGTAAAAAATTTTTACATGAGTCATTGTGTTTGCAACTGGTAATAATCAGAAATCTTTATTGTACGAATGTTTTGGAAGTTTCATTTAGCCAACAAATAAGATCAGATGATTTTTTAGATTTAACGATATTTCTCGTATACACACAAGATCATGTGCACTATCAACTGCATTAAGTGGCATAGGTTTTACTGAAGGAGAACCGAGGTAACTGTATACTAATATTAACAGTGTAACTAAAATTAGTAACCAGTCTAACTCTTGCATATTGTTCAGTAGACATTTAACTCCTGAAAATTTATGTTAATAAATAATAGTCTTCAAAATATTAGAATATCCAGGAATACATCTTGTTTTTTTTACGTTCAGTAAGTAGTTAGACTTGTTTCTCATGTTGTTTTTCCAGCATTGAAATCATTTGAACTTATTTAAATCATGATCACTATGATGATAAATTTTTTAGAATGTTCTTATTCAATGACTGGAGTGACTGTAGGGGTTGATTGTTTAGAAATCTTTCCCATAAAAGCAATTGACTTTTAATGATGGCATTCTAAGCTGAGTCGCGCTCAGCCATCAGAAAGTGGCCTGATTATGACGCTTGTTATACAAATAATAAAAAAAGAAAAGAATAGCAATTGAGAAGTTATCATCATGCCAGCTTGTACTCTTTATAGAAGCATTTGCTCGTTGCCAATGTGTAATAAAATGATGCAGACATATACTATTATTTAAATATTTTTGAATAGGTGCAACACTTTTTTGATAACTGTTTATTTAGTCTTATGAGAATATTTTGAGACGATGAGCTTTGATAATTCACAACGACATTACAATTTATAATGTTCTAATGATATTAGAGACGTAACGTCTATTGTTAATAATTAATCTCGAGATCCTTAAGTAATTCCTGCTTATTATTTCTTTCAGATTTGTTTTATGTACTCTTTTAAATAGAAGTTTTTTGTAACTGAAAGAAACTTTTATGATAAAGTTTTTCAGCTAATTTTGGTAGTGATCAGTTTTCGCTCGTGCAATTTAGATGGATGCACTGCGTCGTTGGAATTCTAATGTTTCAAATATCAATAAAATCGTTGTTGTCAAGTCTACGAATATAGAACTTTTATGAGTCATTTTATTTCATACAATCTAATCTCTGTCGTAGTTTTGTTAAGAAAAGAATGAAATGACCTTGAAGGATGTATAAAATGATGAAATTTTTAAGTTACAGAAATTTCGGAAGGATGTAGCTTATGAAAATCAAAAAGGCCTCTCCTATGACTTTCAATTCAATTTATCTGAAGAAATCCTTTATATAAATGATGAAGGAAAACAAAACTGCGATGAAAAAACATTCGATGTGTTTCAAAACTCTATTAACTTTGTTTTCTGTTTGGTAAAATATTGCAGAAAAAAATCACAAACTCAATAAAATCATTGGAAATGGCTTCAATAACTTAATAATTGTTAGCGTTTAGGTAATATTCATCAAAGTCAAAAATATTATCCTGGAGTTATTATTATTCTAAAATCAACAGGTAAAATAGATGAAAAAATCATCGATTGAACTGAATGATATTTTGCGCACGATAAAAGTCTGACTGAATGATAAAGGTAAAATATACCTGATATCGATGATACGTATCAGTGATCATATTTAGCCGTGTACATACATTGCGAATTGAGCATAAAATTGTGAAATCACTGAGATTGTCCAAAATGCGGTAGACAATCTCGACGGGTAATGTCAGGAGAGACGAAGGAACTTGATTAGCCATAAATGATGCTTGCTTTCGAACAGTGTGTCGTTAAAATGGATTTCTCTTTAAATTTTTCTTTCTTTATATCAATCTGTTTATTGACAATGTGTTATCAACTTTCATCGTAGTTATGCAATTTTTTTCTTATATACGTAATTGAAAGAAGTGTACTGAGAAAAGTCTAATGACAAAGTAGATTTGTAAAAGTACTCATAAATATATCATATGTTTCTATCTGAACTTGATTCGAAAATTTTCAGTATGTATAATTGATCGTTCATGAGAATATTTATTCTTCTTGAATATATTCAAGACCTCCTTCACGTTTTCTTTCTCTCCATTTCGTTTCAGCTTTCAAGATAAAAGCAAAGAGAAAAAAAGATAAGCGAAAATTTTGCAACATAAGATGACAAATAGACGAAACAAAGAAGTAAAGACATGGTTCAAAATGTCAATATTTGAATTTTATTATTACAATGCAAGATAAGCGACACATGTGACAATACAACGAGCGACTAAAACAGTACTTTTCGTATACACAGTTGCTTAACACAAAATTCATCTTCAATAATAAAGAAAAAAGACTAATATAAGACTATTGTTACTTTTTGCATCACTAACAATACAGAAGAATTTATTTTTTTATCATTTTTGTAAAAGAAATATAGTGGCAGGCAAAAATCTGTAAACGAAATTTTAATAAAAAAAATATTAGAAGAGACATAATTCTGCAAAAGTTTTGTATATCAATGAAAATTTCTTTTTCAAGTTTATGAATTGGAGCAAGTTCTTGAATTTTAATTGAGCATTGAGTTGTTCGTTTGAAGTTCTCATGCAACAAAATGATTTAAAATTTAGAGAAAAATACCTTGTACTTAATGGAATGTACTTTATAAATGAGTACGTTGCATCCCGAAAATATGACAATAGAAAAGATATGTATTTTATTCTAGAAGGTTTTTGTTGAAATATTTCGTTAAACTTTTTAACTTGGTTTGAGAAGAAAACGCTGTTAGCTTTCTATATGATAAAAACCGTCAACGTACCGACAGCTCATCGTAGTTTCATCGCTTCAGTTAACGACTCCATTTATCTTCATAAACCATCACCCAGTCAAATGCGAAAGTTTAAAAAAATGTGTGTATACATGTGATCTGCTTTGACATGACATGCTTGTGAATGCATCACAGAATCATCTATGTTCGTGTTGGCACACATGAAAAGTTGCGCATGAACATGCAATCCTATTCGAACTTCTTTTTTTCATGTGCTTGACATGCGCAGATCTCAAGATGTGTCCATATCACATGACTTTATTTCCATAAACAAGCATATGAATTTTTTTCATGATTTGCATGCACATTTAAAGTAGTCCATACACTCAACTAATGAAAAATTATACAAATGAGCACACTTGAAACAATCAATTCAAATACAATAACAAAATCTAGTCTGCTCAACATGAAAGAATACTCCTTACAATTGAGGATGCCTGAATCTCATTGCTGACATAGATTCCCTTTTTAATCTGCTTGTTACAGAATGTGTTATTTAAATTGTGAATTCTTATTATGAGTCAATCATGTTGCATGTAAAACTGAAGAAAAAACGAAAAGCACGTATAACACACAATTAAAATTATGTTCACCTATCACAAATATCGTTTTCATCGTTGTGTGAGAAATAACTGAATCTAATGAAATATATCGATCGCTAACTTGCGATGAGACCAAACTTTTATAGTTTATCTGTGCAGATCGTAGTGCTTTGCATAAAGTATTTCGTTTGCAATAATTTTTACATACGTTTGCACAAGGATTCAAGCGTGAGAATAACAATGTTAAGTGATAAAACAAGAAGTTCAAGCATATGGGCTTGCCAGAAAGTATCGAATCTTGCTTCAAAATGTGTTCATATCGCATGACTTTCTTGTTCATGATGGTCAAGTAGTTTATGAGCATGAAAAAGGTGTTTGACTAGAGAAGCGGGTTTCTTTAACGTACTCTTGTTTGCCTATGCAAAAAAATCCTGAGATGACACAAAAAAAGGATAACATACGTAGCAATCACGGGTGAATGTGCTTGAAACCAAGAGTAGTCTTCTTTAGAGATAAGAATCAAACATATATACTTTGTTCTATAAGACAAACTTCTGCATTAGTCGATTATGTATTTATATTGGAAGTGCAATCAAAACTAAAGGATTTAATGATAACCCAATAACTATTAGATACACGTTTACATGAGAGCTAATAAAACTGTCAAGAATTTGAAAAAGTGAATAGGATTTCTGAGTTAATATAGCTTGGCTATGAAGCAAACTGATCTCACTTTAACAAAATTACATAAACATAAGTCGAAGAAAAGACTTGCTCTTGCATGGACTAACATGAGTGTGGATGTGGTTGTGATTGTGAGTGAAGAGAAGATTCACACCCACATCCAACAACATGCTTTTGAGTGACAAATATCAATCATACATTGTTTCGAAAGTGAAGAAAACTTCTTATCAAACAATTAATAAAAAAATATTTGTTTCAAAATCTATTTATTGAAGAGATATAACGGTCGACATTTTGGATAGTTTTTTTCTAGAAAAGTGAAGATTCTTTTTAAGAGTGCTTGTCTTTTCCGTCTTATAGTTTCGTTCGTGAAGTTGCTTTAAAAATAAGTTATACACGATTCGAAAGAGGAGAAAAAGTTCTATCTTTTAGTTAAAAAGTTTCCTTTCAACACGCTTTTCTCGAAACTTCGTCCCATTACTTCTTCATCGTACGTTATTTCAAATTTTCAATCGTTCATCGCGCCCATCTTATGCTTTTCAAAGTCTGCTTGCGACGCTACTTTAGGGAACAGAGTTGTTTTAAGCCTCCACTATTTTGCCTTTTGTATTGACATTTTGTATATTTATTTACTAAAATCATCATCAAACAATTTCGGAAATTTTGCTAGATGAAAATTTTTGGTACGAACTTTCATTTCATATAAATTTTATTGGACTTCTATTTGATACTTCTTATTTCTTATTTCTTATGATAAAATTATTTCATAATTTCTTTATTTTTATCTACGAGTTGCATAGAACGTATACTTAATTAGTTTGGTACTTTTGATTTGGATACTCTTAAAAATTAGTTGAATTTGTTCTAATAAACGTGACAATAATATTTTGTTTATTCCTTTGCTAAACTGATTTGTTATAAGATGAATATATTTAAGAAATAAAATAGTTCATTTAACAAAACACAAAAAATATATCGTGGAATTATGACTTTCATGTTCTATTATAGATATTAAGATAACAATATTATACTCTGAAAAACTTTTGTTAATAATGACTTTAGGTGCGAGTATGGATGCGTGGGAATCTACTCCTCATTCCGCATCCACATCCACGGTGATGTCTATCAAAAGGAAAGGAGAAAAAAATCTGACTCTAGAGAGTTTTCGAGATGCATTTTGTTTTTAATTTTTATCAATATATATGAAACAGAAAAGTAATAGCAGTGGTTTGAAGTAGGTAAGTTCACATCGTATGTAGAGTGATTCTTTTCTTAACCTATTTTTGTTACTGTTAAAAAAAGTCATTGTTTGTCAAAATCGAAAAAATCTAAGTAATACTTTTTAACTTCCACTGGCGACACACAAGTGTGAATATTCTCTACATTGGTTTTTATTTCTACGTCTATTGTAGATGACATCTCCTCTAGCTGTAACTCGATTGTAAACACTGCCAGATAATGCTCTTGTTAAATATATTACACCGTCAAAAATTAAGAAACTAAGATTATTGGGTCTTCAACGAGAGGTAATTTATTTTGGAATCTGGCATGAATCAATTAAATTTTATATAGAACCTTTTTGAGCATGTATAAAAGATGTTCTTGCAGTACATAATCGATTTCATCCATCAAAATCCAAACTGTGAAATACTTTACCATGAAGAATTTATAATGATAAAGATTTTTAAAAGTATAAACGACAACAATAGTTAAAGCTAGATGCTCGTCTGATTGAAATCATTTCAAAATATTCATTTAAATTGAATTCATTTTTCTTAACAAGCCAGAAACTCGAACTTTTTTAACCACAGACACAGATCACTAAGAGCTACAAGATGCGCGAAACTCCGACTGAAAAGCGTTCCGACACTTGAAAATGTTTCCTAGTAAGACAAGAAAATGTAATCCTAGGGTGAGAAATGAGTTAAATTCTTTCAACTATTCAATAATCGAAAAAGAGTGCTCTCAATTTCAGCCGACTTGAATTTGTTAAAAAGTCTAGCGCTAACTAATAGACATTTAGTTCTAGATAGATGAGATCATGGTGGCTTCTATGAACAATTCACTTTTTTTTGTATTTTTGCCTTTGTCTTAATAATTTTAAATTCGGCTCATTTTATATGTTTTTCAGTATTTTTTAAGTGATAAGAGTAGTCTTTTGAAACTTGATTTTTGGTTTATACTCTTGTTTTATGATTTGATCTCTCGACATGAGTGTGCGTGTGGGTATCACTACTCTCTTCACCCACATCCACACCCTGATACAGTTCAACATTATAATGAAAATCAAAAAAACGAAATTTAGAAGAAGAAAGTTAGATTTTATGCTTTGATTTAATAAATCTTATTTTCTTTTTTTATCATTCATAATCAATATAAACAAGTTAGTTGTCTAAAATCTAATGTTCATTATTTATATAATTTCAATATTTTTTTTTGGAAGATTTAACAAACGAAATAATTTGTGAAATATTTGAATATCTTGATATTTATTATGTTTCTGACACGCTCTACAATCTTAATAAATGCTTTAAAAAAATGACTAATTCGTTCAAATATTTCTAGTCAAATAAATATTTGAATTATGTCAAAAACAAATTTTGAATATTATTATAAAAAGATTATTTAACCATATAAACATTGAATTAATATGCTTTATTTATCTAAATTATATGCATCAGTTCTTATTCTTGTTGATTGTGTACAAAATACAAATAATCTTTTTTTTTAATATATTTCGTTTTACTTAAATAAAAATATTGTAAAGTGACATGTCAAATCAAAGAATATCTCAAACTATTGTCTATTGATTTTAATAAATATGAACATAATAGTTCTATTAAACATCTTGTTATTAATAGTCATTTTCGATTTGATTCATTTAATAATTTATTATAGTGTTTTTCACAAATTGTCATTTATCAATTTATTATCTTATTGAATGTCAGTACATTATACGTAGATATAGATATTATCGTCTATTGTATTAAAGGGTGGGTGTGGGTATCTTCTCTTTACTACACCCACACCTTACACCCACCCACACCCTCAATGATAGTTCTAATCTTCCTCTACAAAATTATATATTTCAATCAATTAACTATAGCTAGGTTTGTCATAAATCTCTCTTATATTAGAAGATCCTTCCCTAATAGAAAATCTTGCCTTAGTAGAAGGCTTCCTTCTAGAAGCAATGTGAAATTCATAATAGAAGACTCGGATCTTCTGGAAAAATAGGCTTTTGTTTAATTTTCTTAACCTTGTTTCGCTGAATCATTGCTGGATGTTGC
>CAJNOL010004321.1:0-14788 GCA_905250125.1 Rotaria sordida | reverse complement strand
CCCACCCACACCCACACCCACGCCCTTATTGGTTAGTTGCTGGAATTTAGTGACATCTCTTTAACAATAATGATTCAGTAAAGATTGGATTACATGTTTTTCGTTCTTTGGGTTTTTTCCCAGTTCAGGTTCTGTTCTAGTATATATATAGCGCTGAGTTTCAATTAAATGTTAAGAAAGTTTTAAAACGATTACAACAGATCCATAAAGTTATCACTCATAAGGTAAGTTGCAATTACTTAGCATTTAATTCTTTTCGAAGCTATATTTATGAATAAGATGGCTGTATGACAGTTAAACAGGAGATTCAAATGCAACAGACTTTCTTCTACGATATTATACAGACGCATTCTCTGCAACATCTGTACAAAAAAATCATTATCAGTCTTTTATCATAAAGTGATTTTTTTGTCAAGCGCAGATTGTACAGATACATGAATCTCTTACGTATAAACCAAATGTGAAGCTTTTTTCTCTTTGTGTCAAACATATCTTCTAATTATGGCACGAAACAGGTCGAATAGAGTACACATTCATTTTGATACATGCAGTAAAAATATACTGCAAGAGAAAATATTATACGATATTTCTGCGCCGATATGATTCAGATACAAAGACAAGAGCGTGAGAAATGCGTAACTAGATGTACCTAGTTCTGCTACTGCCCAATGGATATGTTTTTTAGAAGCAAGAATATGCAGGGAATCCAATTAAAATGATTTGAATTTCGGTTGATCGAAGGCGAAGAAAGAAACCGACATATCATACCCACAACTTTAGAAGAAAAATATAATTAATCATCCGTTCTTGTACGGGTTGCGCGATGACATCCCGCTAACTGGAGTTAACGGCTTTTGTTATTGCACCATTTTAGATAAAGAACCTCGTCTGCCACCCTCTCAGGTAGTAGTTATTAGTTTTACATGATATGATATTGGTAAGAGCTGAATGAGTGTATAGCAGTTGTCATCGGTTTAAAACACTATGATACGCATACTTGTATTTGCGGTATAAAATTTGATGGATATTTTGAGATTCAGTTTTCTCAGCACCTACGGAACTCTTTAAACAGCGACTCATCTCAACTTTTTGCAAAATTACGATATACCAGATTCTTCTAAGTCATATATACTAATTCATCATACTCATGAAAATTGTGCATTTTTCAGTCGTTACAATAAATGACGTGAATCAAAACATCTGTGTATTCAGTGTTTTAGAAAGCACCACTTATCGTACTTTGAAAATATCGCTGTTTCTATCGATATCCAAAACTTGAATAAATGACCTGACTTTCGTTGTACCAAAAAACAAAATAAAGAAAGATTTCTCCGCGAAATATTTCTTTGCACAAAGGTCGTTGTTTGTTACTGATAACACTGAATATTTACATACAAAAAGAAGCTCTTGTTGTTTTCTTCTGTCTGACCCAAGAGATTATTTCCATCGTTTTTTGTTTGATTAAATATTTCACTATAAACGATACTGTCTCAGTAATACATGTGCTGTGAATTTTTTTCATTCATCTAATCGAATATGCCCATTTTCATATCGATTTCTGTTATTACTAATTACAATCGAGGTAAATGTTTATCCCCTTTATTTTGACTATGATCATCAGTCTAAAAAAACTCGACATTGAAGGGTAAGTATTGATTCTTTCAGAATGTCGACTGTGCAACCAATATTCATGCAGAAAAGAACTATTATTTTCTTGAGACTATTGGTCATTATCATCATAATTCTATGCCCAAAATACAGTGAGAGGGTATTTTGCTTGGCTGATGCACGTATTGTACTTGCTGCTAGTGAGTTCTTCTTCTTCTTTCTAAATTGTAATTAGATTCCTATGTTCGAAAATATGATGAAATTTTCATTCACGATATTAGTTTCTCTGTTGTTTCGTTATTTTCCTTTGATTTGTTGCCTATGTCTTCTATTATTTTTGAATTTGACTACAAATCAAAATTTTGCTGTTTCGCTTTCAGGGTGTTTCTTGAGATTGTTTTTTTTTTGTTCTGTTAGACTAAGAACATTTATTTTCGATCTTAACAAACTCTCTTCGTAGCTACTAAAATAACTCTAGCATATGTTAGACTAACACTGTGATATCAAGAGAAATAGGTACATTCTAAAATTCCATGAATTTAAGATTATTTTGACTATTTTTTCGATGCTTTCTGTCCTTTAAATTGACACAAACAGTTGAAATGATAGGAGGAAGTGTAGGTTTGGAATCCACAGCACCTGAGCATCTTGTTGTAAGATTTGGTGCTCAGATGCTGCATTTACCCTCTTGAAAATCCTCTAATGAAATAGAAGGTCTAATTATATTGTGTATCGATTAAAAATCTTACCATCGAAGATATCTGTTTTGTTGTCGGATAATCAATGTCGTATACGTTTTCTTTGGTAGAGAATATATTTTAGAGATGGCAGTGAAAACATTTTTTATCTCGTTAATAATATCTGGTTTTTTTTCGTTCCATTTTTTGATTTTACAGATGTTATCGAAAAGACCTCGTCTTACGTCTTCTTACGACAATCATGGCATATTACATTCAAAAGAAATAAATGAATCAATCTTAAATCATTTATTTCTTCCTCATGGATTATCACCTTCAGCATATGCTGATTCTTTAATTCAATCCAATCATGAAAATGAATACAAAATACTTGAATGTATGAATGAATACTTTCAATGTTTAGATACAAAGAATGAATTACCAATTTTATCAATCATTAAAACATGTACTGAACGTTGGTCGATTATACAGAATACGAAAAATTGTTCTGTTCCGCTTTTACAATCAACCATACAAAAGCTATCGTCAGGTGATTTTCTCCCTCTGTATTTTCATGCTCAAAATGCTGCAATTTTGATTGAAATCGATGAGAATTCCCTCAATCAACCATTGATCTCATCTTGGCAAGTGTTATTACCAACAGAAACCATAACATCATCACTAGAACCGCATCTTTCTTGTTTTCCTGTTCCTACATTTCGTTTACCTGATCAATCTCAACTATTATCTTCTGTCCATTGTGAATTACTTTTGGAGTTTATGAACAATACAATTGAATATCCCAAATCTTCCAAATCATCTTACACATTCGATGAAACTCGAGAAGTGCCCATATCACATTATGTATGCCAATGGTGGATCATACAATTTCAAAACGTTGAAATTGATAATCAGGTCAATACATCCGTTTCGTTTAAGAAAAAACATCGTGATCAAATCCGATACAAGAATTCAGCATATCCTTTTCGCCGATCAGGTTTATGGATGACTATGAAAGTTGTTTTTCAAACTATTTTAACAAAACGTTTGGGAAAAATTGGTACTATCATTTATAAATTACTTATTACTGACTTTTTAACTTATTTTATTTCTACAAGACAACAAATAATAAGTTTTCGCATATCAACTGATCTTCTTATACATTGTCTTCGAAAAATTGTACGACGATTGAATAAAATTGAAGTTTTGTTATCATCAATCGATTCGAACGATGTGATTCCATGGATACAAGATAAAAAAGAAGAAATTAAACAGAGAATTGATCGCATTACTCCAAATTTAGATTGGCAAAAATCCATCGAAAAGAATCAAAAACAAAATATCCCAGCACTTCAATTGAATCTAGATCAACAAGAAATCTTTCAGCATTCATGTCACAAATTAAAAGCTTATCTTGATAAAAATCATTCCAATACTTCAAAAAGACAACTCGATGGTAGATATGATTATAATCGTTGGACATCGACTAGTGTTGCTCATGAAGACGATGAATTACCTCGAGTTTCAGCTTTAACCAATCACGAAGATGATGCTATTGGCATAGCGTTGGCACGTATCGAAATTTGGGTACAATCCTGTTTAGAGCAATGGATCAATCGCTCTTTACTATCGAAAAATGGATACAAATGTTTTGAAAATTTACAATCCTTTCACGAAGATTATCAACTTGCAGCTTTAAATTTTTATTATTCAAATAATCAATCGACTGATCCAATTGGTTACAGTCGTTTTATTCTAACATCATTGACAATAATACGTTTGATGCATTTAAAACTATGTGAAGATACGAGATTCGAACGATTGAAAGTGCATGCCATTCGAATTCCTCATCTTATGAATCTATTCGAATATTTAGTCTTGCCCAATCGAGACGATATGATTCGAGCTCGAGATTTATATGATTATTTTCTAGAATTCAATGAAAAACCATATCCAGATCTCTTAAGTAATATCGATTCGCAAAATGCTTTTGGTATTTATTTTGCTGAACAATCAGTAGAAATTAATGAAAATCTGAAAAAAATTCAAGAACAAGTTGAACAAGATAGAAAAGATAAAATCGAAGAAATAAATAATGCAAAAGAAAAATATGAAGAACTCATGAAAAAAGTCAATGATCTTAAATGTGAATGTGAACCGAAGATTTCTTATCGAAAATGTAATCGGTGTACTTTGATAAAGGAAGCAGATAATATCAAAGTGAATATTTACGAATGCCCAATACCATCCGAACGTAGAAGTGCTTTGGCTGTTATGTTTGAATTACAAATGCCGAATGAAATTCGATGTTATCGAGATATACTTTGGCAATTTATTAATCGTCCTAAACCAAATCCTTCGCATAATATGCATGAATGGTTAAGAACTCATCCTCACCAAAATAAACTGGGACAATATTTCAAAGGTTCACATAATTGTAAAGTAAAATTGGTATCTCCAACTAAGTCGATAACAGAAAGTCATTATTCAGCTCCGCGACAAATCAAATCAACGCCTCTAGAAGAATATTTTTATGATAATAGCCTGAAAGTTCAAATATCTCCAACTAAAATAAATGATTTTCAAGATGAATGTCGAACATTAATACCCCAATTGGCAGATTCAAATTATAAAGATTTACAGTTTTCTATTGATAACACAGAATTCGTACAAAATCGAGTCATAGCTGAACTATCAAAATGTTCATTAAAATTAAAGTCAGCTGAGTTTATTGAATTTGGTTCATTTCGTTCTGGTTATCGTTTACAATGGTGGAATCTTTTAAGTATTCTTGAATTAGATTCATTATCAATGGATGAAGAAAGTGTTGTCATACTCATAACACATGCACTTTTACAATATGGCCCAGTAACAAAAGATCGACAATCATTGATTTGTTCATGGTGTCCGGAATCACATCAACAATTATTAGAAGATCATTTTGTTGATGAATTAATTACGAGGTTGGATCATCATTTAAAAGATTGTGAATGTAATTGGCAAAATGAATTGATATTAGTAATTATAACAGTGATTGTTATGAGAATATTCACTATATGTAATTCAACACGAAAATATCAAATGACGAATTTAGTTTTAAAATGTCGTAAAATAGGTGAAAAATGGATTGAACTTATTTTGAAAACAATTCAAAATCCATCTTCATCTGATGATGATAAAATGAATGCATTACGTGATAAAATCGTCATTATTGGTACTACAAATCTGCTGACATACTCAATATATACTGATAGTAGCAATACTTTAGTATTATCAAATCAAGACGTTATTTCTTTATTGACAATAGCAACAACTATTCATGATAATAGTGTTTTAAATAAGAAAACAGTTCATATGAGTGTATTTATGAGAAATTTAATGCGTTATAGTGAACGTGTGTTATTATCGATTCATCCAATCATAAGCAAACTTCTACAAGAAAATTCCTATGAAAGTTTAAATGAATTTTGTTATATTCATTGGGCAGTAGTACGAACTAAAGGTATGATGAATGGTAAATGGAAGAAAAGAAACAAAGGCATATATGATGGTTGGTATGATGGTGAATATGAATCGAACAAGATATCAATTGATTGTTTAAGAGGAAGATTTTTTGTCAATAAGATGACAATTGGTTTTTTACCAGATAGAATAACTTCAGATGAGTTATATCGTCGTGTGTTTGGTCAACATATTTTTGAAGTGCAAGCAGCTGAATCAGAAGATAGTTACATCACAAAACATGGATATCATGATGATGGAAAAGTTCACTATGAATTCACTTACCATAATGGATATTATGGAGACCGAAAATTGATTGTCTATGAACGGCACGTTAAAACAAACTCGAAGTTTCAATTGATTCCTTCCAGCTGTTTTGAAAGAGAACTACCTGATATTTTCATTTTGAACTATAGTCATTGGTGGAATGAAAACACGAAAATATTAGAATTTCGACCTATTCATTTTCAAGAATCGAATTTTTTAACTGATATATCTTACAAATTATTCAGCAACGGATATATTATGAAGTGTAACACTGAAAATAACCAATATTTAGTTAATCGATCATCGTCATTCTTTCAGAACTTATTTGAACAATACTTCATTCGTCTCGATGATGAACCTTATGTATATATGTTAAGAGAGAATGATATTATTCATATTCATTTATCTCGATTAGGTATTGCTTTCAAATACAACTGTTGTAACAAAATAATAACTTCTCGTGAATATTCTGATATGTACATTGATGAAGATCAATGTTTCGGAACATTGACAGGTTTGAAATCAGGTATTCTTCTTTCACCAATCGCAATAATTAATCAAAAAAGTAGACATTATCTATCTCGAAAATTAATCGTTCCCTTTGGACAAATTCAAGCAATCAAGAAATCGGATGATGATCATCAAATTGTGACTATAGAACGAAAATCATCATCATTTATTCATGAATATTTTGTTTTTATTTTGAATGATCGATTACGTATTCTTCAACCAACTGATAGTCCAACAGGTTGGCTCTATTTAGCATTGTTACATGCAATGACATCGCATCCTTTACCCGACCAATATACGGGAATGACTGGTATGGAACGTTCTTATCAATTGTTGCATTCAGCAGGTTGTTGGTCTGATCAACCTTATGATTCAATTACACGAAATATTCTTCTTCAAATTGCAACTATTTCACCTAAAGTTAATTTTTATCCCGAACATCTAACTTGTATGGTAAAAATCGATTGGAACGAGAATAGTTTACCATACTCAATGCAACATTTTGGTTATTATTTGATAGTAAAAAAATTAGTTGAAGCAAGTGAAGAATGGAATTTCATGTATCCATCATTCATCTCGAATGATGAAATAGAAAAACTCTTTCAAAGCAAAACATATAATGAAAAATTATTGGCTAAACTCTATTGGGACTATCGAGATTCGTACAATCCTACAGCTCGACTATCTACACAGACGGAAAAAGAAATTTGTTGCATAAGTTCGACAGAATCATATGAACCAATCTGGGAAAGTTATTCATATTCAACGAATTATAATTCTCTTGATCTTGTATATTATTTATATGGTAGTGGAGACGTAAATTTAAAAGATAGTAAAGAACTTAGATGTTTTCCTTTGTCTCGATGGCTTAAAGATGAATATCAACTTAAAAATATTTGGATTGGTTTGTTTAAATTCGCCGAGCAGCTCAACACGATCGAAAGTGATCATAAAAAAGATGATATTGAACGATTTGAAATGTTATTAGATTTTCTGCATTACATTACAGGTAAATGTTCTACTCAACCATTTTATTTGCAGATGCTTAAATCCATATTGAAAGTACCAAATTTGCCATTGAAATCTGTTTCATACCCTGAATTTACTCGATATACAAACATTCAAGACAGTTCATTCCAATCTTATCGTATCAATCTAGGAAATATGGGTCATTATAAACGAAATATAGTTTTACAAGAAATTCAAGATTGTTTTGTTAAAAACTGTACTTATGAAAATAAGAATCTTCCGGAAATGCGAAAACTAAGCAGTCGAACGTATGAAATCAACAGGTTACTAGAATCTTGGCGAGAGAATAAAAAACTTCGTTCGTTTTTAGAAAATATTCAAAATCATTTTCGTTCTATCACAATTATTCCATTGAATATCAATATGTCTGTTAGTCCTCAACAATTTGAATTCGAATTATTTGAAAAACATTATCAAATCCGTCTTAATCTGACAGATCAACTCATCAATCAAAAATTGTTGAAGAGTGCACAAGAAAAATTTCTACATCCTCATTCAAATTATTTTATTAAACCAAAAATGTGTGTTCCAATCATAAATGAGCAAAAAGAATTTCCACAACAAATTTTTCCTTCTGCTGACTCTCAAGTCAATCCTCTCAATGATATTGCAAATTATTTTAAGGAACACTTAACTGAAAGTTGGAAGAAATTTAATTTGACTGAAGAATATGAAAAAGAGTTTCCATCGATGGAAGAAATCAATCAATTTCTTGATTCTTTTCGTCAAGAATCCATAGAGTGGTGGGATGAATTAGTAAAGTCCATTACAATAACAAACAATTTGCTGGTCAATATGGGTTTAGTATCACGAATCTTACCGACAACTTTGATATCTGTTTTTCAACAAATATGGTTAAATGATAATGGATCAAATATATTATCCGTACAGTTGACACTTGAACAACGTACACTACTTGGTGGAATAATGGTTAATTGGATTGTAGAGCAGCAAATCGAGAGAGCTTTAAATCTTGCCAATCAAGAAAAGTGGGAAGATTTTGAAAAAGAAATATTAAACGTACCTCATACTAATTGGACACCATCAGAACATGTTCCATGGTTAATACTAGAACTTGAAATGAATATTACAATTCGAGAAATACAAGTTCAAGTAACACGTCATATGATACAACCAATGTTAAACGAAAATAACTCTTCAGTACGAAATATTGTAATGCAAATGAATATGGGTGAAGGCAAAACTTCAGTTATTTTACCAATGTTAGCACTCAGCTTATGTTCATCATCTTCGAGTTTAGTTCGTATCATCGTATTGAAAGCATTATTTCCAATGAATTATCAATCATTACGATATAAATTAGGTGGTCTACTAAATCGACGTGTAGCGCCATTTGCTTGCCGTCGTGACATGAACTTTAGTTATGCACAAGTGAATCAAATTTCCGATCGTCTCAAACAAGGATTACACAATTTGGATATTGTATTAACATCACCCGAAGATGTTTTATCTTTTGATTTGCTTACAATAGACAAATGTCGACGAAATGAATTAGATACTGGTCGTTCAATGCTGTCGATTCAAAGTTGGATGAAAACATTTGCTCGTGACGTTTTAGATGAATCTGACGAAATTTTACATGTTAAATATCAATTAATTTATTCGATCGGTCGTCAACAACAGGTTGACGGAGGTGTAGAACGTTGGAAGACCATTCAATATGTACTGAATTTAGTCAAACAACATGCTGCGAATATTGCACAGCAATATAATGATGATGTTTTTTACAAAGCATCAGACCGTCAAAGTAGTTTTCCAGAATTACGTCTGCTTAATCATCGACCATTTTTAGAATTATGTCGAAGAATAGCAAATGATTGGATAAATCAAAAAAGTTACCGTCAACTAGATCAACAACTTATTTTATCATTCATATTGGATACGAATTCATCGGTCAATAGTCTAGTCGATCAATTTCCTCATAATACAATTCAGTTATTTTTGATTATACGTGGTCTTTTATCATCTGAAGTGTTATTTGTTGGCTTAAAAAAACGTTATCGTGTTAATTTTGGTGTGAATCAAAATACAAAATTCGATCGTTTAATGGCTGTACCATTTCGTGCAAAAGATGTTGCAGCTGAAAATACAGAATTCGGACATCCAGATGTGGCTATTCTCTTAACACAAATTTCCTATTACTATAAAGGATTGACAGATTCACAAATGCTTCAATGTTTTAATCGTTTGAGTCAAGATGAAAGTGATCCGGAAATGATCTATGATCAATGGATTTCATTGGAAGAGGAAAACGATATCATTGCAAGTATAAGACAATGGAAAAGAGTCAATCTAAAAGATTATCAACAACGAACTCAACTACTCTTACCGACTTTACGATACAATATGCTAGTTATAAATTATTTTCTCAATCATTTTGTTTTTCCTCAAGAAGCAAAACAATTTCCACAAAAATTAGTTGCTTCTGCTTGGGATCTATCTTCATCTTCACGAGAAAAAATAATCACTGGATTTAGTGGTACAAATGATACTCAATTATTATTACCTGTTCACATTCGTCAATGTGATTTACCAGAACTTCAAAAAACAGACGCCATTGTTCTTAATAATTTACTGCGGCCAGAAAATGATCGTTATCAATATTTACCAATTAGTACGAGTTCTGATGAAATCTTGAAAAGAATTGTTATTAGCCAACCAATAACTCAAGTCATTCTAGATGTTGGTGCTTTGTTCATAGATGGAACTAATCGTCAAATAGCTGTCAAATGGTTGGATCTATCGGATAAAACAAAAATTGATTATGTAGTGTATTTTGAATCGGATTCAATATTCGTTTGTGATCGTCAATATCAACATCATGCTTTTTTGACATCACCTGCTAGTGAACGTCTCGATCGTTGTGTGTTTTATTTAGATGAAATTCATACGAGAGGAACAGACTTTAAATTTCCAAATGAATTTAGAGCCGCTGTCACCTTAGGAAATGGTCTCACTAAGGATCGGTTAGTTCAAGCATGTATGAGAATGAGAAAATTAGGCAAACATCATTGGTTAAGTTTCTGGAATTCAAACGAAGTTCATCAACAAATTCAAACAATGAAGAAAAATTCAGTTTCACCAAATGAAAAGGAAAACATCGATAATCGAATTACTCTGACTGATATTCTCCGTTGGGTTTATGAAAATACTCAACAGACAACATGGGATGGATTACATCTTTGGGCAACACAAAGTTTAAGTTTTCAACGGAAAATTACTGCTTTTCGAAATATCAATTGGAAAGAACAAGGAACATTGTATACAAATACAACAATGGAAAACATAGCCAGAGAATGTTTGGAAGACGAAGTCTTAGAGTTGAAATCTATGTATGGCGTATCGAAAATATTTCAAACAATATTTGACATTTATTCTGTTCGATCCAAACATTCCAATATTTGTTCATCAGTTGAAATTCATGAAGCTGTTTCCAAACGATTATGGGATTATGGTGGTTCAAAAAAACTTCTTACACAATTATTAGATGAAGAGCAGCAACGAGAACTAGAGCGAGAACAAGAATTAGAAGAAGAACGACAACAGAAACGTCCACCATCTGTTCATCCCTATGAGCCTCAATTACACGATGAGATCAAGGCTTTATGCGACATGCACGGTCCTATGTTGAATTTATCAAAATTAACTTCAGTATTTTGTCCCATTGCTGATGCTTTTCTTGATACTACATTCTATCATGAATGTCAACCACATTGTTGGCAACAGAATCTTTGGGTTACTGATGAATTCAAACGTGTGATTCAAACACGTGGAGAATCATTAAATCCTTTTCTACGTCCTGCACGATGGATTCTAATCTATCGTAATAAACATATCATTTTTGTAAGTCCTTTTGAAGCCAATTGGCTAATGGGTCGATTACATGATCTTTATCGTAAACAATCACCTGGAGAATTATTGACTACAACATTACGTCTATTGTTACCACGGACTAGACGAGATCAATCAATTATAGTTAACACAGCCACTTTAACAATTCCTCCGGCAATCGCACCCGATCGTGGTGCTGTTACATTCCAAATTCCGATTGAATGGTTGGTGGCATTATTTATTTTTAATGGTACGCTCTACTTTGAAACTACCGATGAACAAACAGCCTATTGCCATTGCCTAGGCCTATGCCCCAAACCTCGTACCGAGATTGAAGAAAATGCTTTTGAGAAAGGTTGGATTACTGTTGATGGATTCGTGGAAAAATCAGATCATCGCGATCTTTTACAACTTCAACAATGTCGTTTCCATGCCAATCCTTTAGCATTCGTTAGAAAATTGGTTGAAAACAGAAACAATACACATGCACCTTTGATATCCGATGTTGGTAGCATTCTTATAAATGCTGTAAAGCTTCCAGTCGGATCATTTCGACAATGAATCCGAGAATTATTAGAGTTGAATAGGACTTCATTAATTATTTTTTCCTTGCTAGACATGTGCTAGTTTGTTTTCAATTCTTAAATAAACATGACATGTCCATAAGGTATAAGAAATTCCATTTCAACTCAGAAGATGAAGAGAGAGAATGGTATCGTTGAAAATAACGGCTTTCTGTAATTTCGCCAATTCACTCTTTCGCCAATTGTACTTTTTCACGATTTTCTAGAATTTCGCCAATTCCTGCTTTCTCCAGTTGTACTTTTTCACTGTTGTACTTCCATATTATATGTGAGTCAGAACTCATTTCATTCAAATTGGCGAATTTCGTGGGAGAATTTGTCAATTGGTAAAAGAAGGAATTGGCGAAAAGACAATTCCCTACTCACGGAGCGAAGATAGAGCCATCAAAAGAGCTCATTATGATATAGGGTATGGGTGTGGGGTGTGGGCGCCGGTGTGAGGCTTCTCTCAGTTCGCTCACACCCATCCCCGATTTCTAAGGTTATGAAAGGAAATAGTCTCACAAATCCTTCGAAAATCCTCGCGAAATGCTAGAGAAATCCTCCAGAAATCCTGCAGAAATTCTCGAGATATCCTCGAGAAATCCTCTTGGAATCTTTGATAAATCCTCGAGAAATCCTTCGGAACTCCTAGAAACATCCTTGAGAAATTCTCGAAAAAACCTCAAAAGCCTGCCGAATTCGGTGGCTGGAATCATTCACTTGAGCGACCGTGTAAGGTAATATTCCGATGGTAAACGCTTCCGTATATGACCGTGCACGTCAGAAATGAGTTCATCTTACGGTGCATATAAACTGTCGCTTACTGTTGTCGAATTACGCCGTTTACGGCACGGTGATGTACGGCCATAGTACGGTACATACCAACGCAGCGAAGATATGGCCGTATACGGTCGTTTCTGATCGTCGTAAAGCTTGACCTGGATAATTTCGAAACGCGAACATAGCAAAATACGGTCGTATACAGTGCCTTCCAAAAAGCACATCGCCGCAGAACAGCCATTTTTCCATTCATCAGATAATACTCGTAATCTTCCCATCAACAAGAGCCCATCAAGGAATGCCTCAATATTGAGGTCCCCTTCAATAAATGGAGAAGAATCGTGAGAAATTCACGAAATACTGGCAATCCTAATATAGGACTTTTCCATGTAAAGGTCACAAAAAAAACACTTTTCGGACTATGGATGTATGTATGTGGGTTTTCATCACATCTAAACCTACAACCATATCCACCCACATCCTAGTGCTCACAGCTCAAAATCAAAAAGTCAAAAATTTGATCAGAGCATGAGATTACTGTGTTTCAGTTTGTAATATATTGTACTATGCTTATTAGTAGGAATTCTTTATAGTGACGAATCACATTCAAAACCAACAGTGCTGTTTGATTATGGATGTCCGAAAATGCGATTGGAGATTGAAATACAAACTTTTCAAAAATGAAAAAATATTCAAAATGGCTGACATGTAGGTGCCATGGTCATTATTAGAATGCATATAGCTCTTAAAAGAAAGAACGTAAAAAGGTCGGGCTTGTGCAAGTCTGTACATCATGAGCTGGTGAATCTATCATACTCTTTCTAATTAAAAGTTGATGCATTTATAACAGAGCTTTCAGTCTTTTCCCGAAGGTCACCGATTGATCGTTGGATTATGAGTCAATATTGTTGTTTTTTATATGGAACTCTGTAGTACTACGGCCTCTTTCAATCAGTGAAAACCGCAGCTCTCTATTCTAGTTTCTGTAAAGAACTATTTAAAAAATACCCATGCTTTCTTCTTTGAAATGAGTATTTGTTTTTAATAGTAAAAAAATTTTGGACGAATAAAAATCGTGGTTTTCTTGTACTTTGTTAGAAAAACGCCTATTAAAATAACAGAAGATTCATACAATAATTCATAATTTTCTAGTTCAAAATTAGCAAAAAGAAGTTAGCAAAAGCACACCATCTGCAGAATGACGACATGTCTTTTGATAATAGAAATGTGTTGCATTTTCTTCTGAGTGGAGCGAAGCTTACTCGTTGAGAGCTTTAGTATAGAATAAATTAATTCAGGATAGAAATGAACCATTTAACCATATGTTGTGAGCACTTTTCATCTTTATCCTAACAGTACAGTTTCATAGTACAAAGAGTTCTACTAGATTTCATATCGTCTCGCACAATAGGATAACTAAGGAAACTTAAAATTCTATAAACAAACTATTTCTTTAGAGATTGTAAAAGTAACAAAAATCATCTTGTTCGTTATTCAAGCTTGTAGAGAAAAACGTTTGCCAGCTGGAAGATGTGTAACATAACAATCTCCTTCCTACTTCTTTTTCTCTAAATTAAAATACGTCATTGAGACTGCTGACCTTCTAAATGCATAATGATGATGTATTTTCCTTAATAAAATAGATTGCTCGAAATGAGCGTGTGCCTATTGAGAAAATCCTTGAATTTTTTTTCATTCATCTATATATAGGTTGATCGAGTTTGATGAGCTGGTCACGAATATATGTGTTTCTTATTTCGATGGGATCTTGTTTCGGTAGAAAAAATGATGGAAAAGTTGAATGATGACACATGTAGCATTTGCAAATATGAATTCATTATTTTTACAGAAATTGTTAGATTTCTATTTTGATTCTTTCTCAAAATTGATGAAAACACTTTATTCTGATTCAGCAACAAAAACTGAGTAGAATAATGTTATTCGATTAAGATTCAATTTAAAATAGTAAAAACATTCTTCCAAAAACTGATAGCTTAC
>CAJNOL010004320.1:0-16194 GCA_905250125.1 Rotaria sordida | reverse complement strand
CTAAATATATTGCATCCATAGAAACTGGAGAAACCTCACAGCATGTCGTTGGTATAAAAGGTAACGAGCATTCGAATTGAATACACTCATTGTTTTCATCAGATTCAGAAGGTAAGAATTTTTTCATAGCTGTTTTGAAAAAAAATCACAGAAGATATAATAAGTTTTATCTCGTTACAAAATTTATTAGTTACCTGGAAAGATTCGGTTCTCAAATTGATCATAAGATGAAATAAACAGAGATGGTTTTATGAAGTATGGTTGTGACTGTCATTTTTCGGTTTGTGTGAGAATACAGATGAGTTGCATACATATATATGTGTTCATATTCTTCTGTCAATCTCTATTGAAATTTCGAACGAGTCTCTATAATCCTATATGATGGTCTTTGATTTATCTCTGTTAGACGTTGTATCAGTTCCTCTAAGCAGCATTAATGATCATATTTCTTAAGCTCTGATTGGCTTTTGCAAGGGTCTCTCGTAGTGTATCGTTAGCATCTAGTGAAGTGTATGATGGTTACTGATGAAATTCTGCCAAAGTCTTTGATACTGCTACATTGAAGTAGCATTTAGATGAGGCTGCAGAATTGAATCCACAATATTCGACGTCGTGGAACAGAATTAACTCTCTGTTAGAAAGAATTTTCAGATCGTTTTTCTGGACAACATGATCTATTTAAATGGAAGATTATACTAAGCACGACTTCTTCTCTAGTTTCCTTTCATTTTCTTTTTGCAATTAGATTCAAATGTCTATTCGACATCAGTTATTCTTAATTCTCATATTCTTCATATGTCTCTCGTTTATCGCCGGTTTTTCGCCTAACACTGAAGATTATGATGCATATGGACTGAAAATAGCTGGTAACGATTTGATAATTGTTCAAGCTCAAAATGATTATCGCAGGTTTAACGTTCAAGTTGCGAATTACACTGATAATGTTACCTTAAGCGATGAGCGCGGTTGTTATCTTCATTATGGGAATCCCTCGTGGTATGTTTATACAGTGGCTCTAGGTAAACGTCAATCCAGACCGAGCTTTTTCTTCATTGGTGAAATGATGAATTTGAACGAAGATGACGACACAGAAGTAGGAAATCGTACATTTGTGGGTTTTTACAATTATACCGGTGCTCTTAGTGAAATTAATTGCTCTAATTTCAAGCGGCAGCTGGCGTATGTGCCTGATTCTTTGCCTCATCAAGAACATTTAGTGATGACAACGGATCCTCTTGGTTTGGTTGCCTACGGTTTCTCCGATCTTTTGATCTTTTTTTTTAATGCATCTGCGACGCAATTTTTTTCTACTAATACAAGTTCATTTCTCGGTTGGACATCATTCGAGCCATATGCCATTGATTACGATGGTAGTCTTGCTATTATTGCTGGTTTTCTCATGAATGAACGAAATACACGTATGTAGAAGAAATGAATAAAAGCATAGGAATATATTATTCTCTCAATCTCAATTTCTCTGTTCTCTTTTTGTGTTTTAATAGGTATTACATACGACGCAGCTATTGTTCTGCTTGGTATTGATGCATCAACAGGCATTGTCAACATAATTCATTCGTGGCAGATTGGACTAACAAATCCAGGTGCGAAGAAGAATAATCCTGAATTCGCTATATCTGTCAGTATAAATCCGACAGCTAAACAAGCCCTTGTCGGAATTCAGTCGATGAATACAGTTTTTCTCTTCAGTTACACAAATACAACACTGACATTGATTACTTCAAAAAATAACGGTCGAGGTATTGGTTTCGGCAAAGGTGTTGCCTGGCTCAGTGACACTCTCAACAGTGTTGTTATTCTGGTCAACGTCTATTCGACAAGTTACGTTTGGAGTTCTTCGAAAGTCTATGTCTATGACAGTCCATTGACGAATACTTCAAGACCCATCTCAATTTTCCCCAACAATGAACAACCGCTCTATCGTTACATGTCTCCTACTTTACTTAATATCATTACAACTTCAAGAGATTTAGCTCTTCTTGGTGATGGAGGCGGTCTATTTGTCATTCTCTCAGCTGACAGTGGTTATTATGCCTCAACCATTGGGCCGAATGTTGAAGCTGTGCCGGCATTCTCCTCTCAACTGCCATGCATACCCGGCACTTATAAGAATGTAACAGGTATTCGTCGGTGTTCACTCTGTCCACCAGGAACAAAAAATGATGGCACCAATCCTACAGTAGCAACCTGTGTTGCTTGTGCCGTAAATACATTCTGTCCTCTTGGCTCTGTAAGTGATTCTATCTCGGATGATCAGCTCAGCAACGTCATCCAAGTAATTGACTACCCAGAATCCCCAGATATTACTGGACTTGATGATATTCTGTTTTTCTCACTGTTTTCAATTGGTTCATCTGCACGTTGTGTTGCTCTTTCACCAATGTTTTGGACCTTGATCGTTGCTGCTATTGTAGTTCTCATCGCAAGTACCATGCTTGTGATTAGGCACTGTTTTAAAAATCAAAAAGCTGTAAATAGTTATAAACTCTGTGAGAAAATATTCAAACAAACAGATCTCATTCGTGAAGGTAACATGTGGGTTGGTGGCCTTGCTACATTTTGTGTTCTCGTACTCTGTATTTCTTGCTGTGTATTCAGTACCTACTATTACAAATCTTATCCAATTGAAGCAGTTGGTCCTTCGACGTACGCATGTGATACGAGTATAAGAAATGCACAGTTTTCTTCAACTATACGGTCTTTATCGATACCACCCTCTGAAAACATTCAAGGCATCATTGGCTTGCTAAACGATCAAAAAGTCTATCTGTCTGTTTCGTTTCTCAATACAGTGTACAATTGCACATCAGATGCAGGTACAATGGAGTATCTCTCAGGTTCAACATGGGAGCCAGTAACGTCAAATCTCTCTTGTTATGCGTCAAACTATGTAGTTTCCTATAGTGCTCAGTTGCTATCCAAATCCATTATTGTACAATTTGTTTTACCAAAGACAAATATAATTGGTGGACTTCGTATAGGTCTGAGTGGTCCTGGTAAAAAAGAATCTTCTACAGCAACGCTCCAAGATTTAGGTTTTTCAAAAACATTCAATCAAAGTGAACATATACTTGGAACAGACGTCCATATGACCCTTCAACTGACAAAAGTAATCAATAATACAAGTCCACTTGTAAGTGGTGATGATGAAGTACTGAGTGGAATTTGGATTGGTTCTTTTTTGCTGAATGACTACGAATCATTCATTACAAACACTGAATATTTAAATCAAGGAGCAGCGATGTCAACAACTTTGACATTAACTATCACTGAAACACTCTATTATGTACTAAATGAGCAGTCACCAATAGCTAGATTACCTGAAATAGTTTATCATGATTTCCTTTATATAACAACGATTATTGGAATGGTTGTGCTCGTATTTGTTATAGTTGAGGTAATATTTTTACCGTTTTTACACTTTTTTATTCGTAAGTGTAAACGAAATTCTGATGATAAATACCAAACAGATAGTAACCGTCAGTCAGTTACTAATCACGATAATGCAGAAAATTCAATTGATAACTCAAACGGACAACCATCCAATAGACACACGCACAATTTCGATATGATTAGTAATGTTGCTTCTGTTCAAAGACCGAACTACACTTCAGATCAATATGCTAATTCATCTGACAATAATACTCAGCAATCACCGACACTTTGGAATTATCAAACATACTTTTGATAGTTTCCGGGTTGAGGCTGATGACAATACAATAATCAAGGAACTTATCACAGAATAAAAAGACAGAAATGTGTTATCCTTAGAGATGCGACATTATCATTGCTTTTTTATTACTATTGCTCTGTAATTCATAAAAAAATTTTATTACTTTCGTCTATAAGAGTTTTTAATTATCCTCACTTTCTTTCTTTTTTTATTAACAAAGCACGAAGTAGTTTTCTTTTACTTTATCAGTTAATACCTTTGTTATTCTAACAAGTTTTCTTTTTATATACTTTAATAAAAATTAATCAAGAATTTATACACGAACGAATAATTAATCATTACTGCAGTAAACTAAAAACAAAACAAAAATTACTATATGGTATAGATATAAAGGACAGGTAAGCTATTGGTCAATAAATATTAGCTGGTGAATTCTCTAAGAAATGCTGAATACATAGAAAAGCCAATCTAACAGAAGATGATATTCAATTGCAGCTTGTCGTGTTCGTTTTAATCTGTGTTATGATGTCAATTACGATCTTTCTTATCGTTTATTAATCTATATAATAAGGCGATATTATAATATAATGATACCATTAACATGTGAAGTCAGATTTTAAATCAAATTGAAAACAGACCGATCTATATCTCTCTGATACAAATCAATCTGCTAGTTTTAACTTTTGCTTTTCAGCAACCGATCAAATCGTAGTTAGTTTCAAAGTTCAAAGTCTTGTGCTTTATCAAATAATAAAAAGAAAATGCATAGTTTAATTTCGCCGACGCGTTTCGTGTTTATTTAATTAAAATTTTTAACACTCATCAGGGCTCTGCATTAACAATAAAAAGCATCTACTATTACATGAACTTTTACATAAAAACAGAACACGTCTAACAGAAAATACAAGGTAAATTTTACGAAGGACAGAACAAATGTAACATAATTATTACATTAGTTTAACATTAAAAATAAAATAATCTAAATGGGTGGGTGTGGGTGGGGTGTGACAAGCAGCCATGACACGTGTTTCGATCTTGGTCAAAGATCTCATCAGATAGCAAATAGCACAAAAGAATTTCTAAGAAGAAATCCTCAGTACTAACCATATATTGTTACTTTGAAACCCTGAATAGGAAATTCAAAGCAATGATAGGATGTGTAGGTGTGTATATAATGAAATTTTTTGAAGAAACCAAGCAATACTTACGACGCGTTTCGGACCTTGCTTAAGGGTCCATCATCAAATAAGTTCGGTAACTTCATTGTGGTATATCGATCAATTTTCAAAACAGAAAAAGTTCTTAGTAATTTCCAACTAAACTTTTAGCAAAATCTTTGAAGAAAGATCACTAATATCTATTTCGATTTTCATGAGGAAAATTATTATTAAGAAATTTTTAGATTGAGAGCATCACACGACTAGTTTCGTCCTTGCTTAAGGGACTCTACGGGCATGTTTACAATCTATTAGTAAATAAATCCATAACTCTCCAATTAATGTTAATTCGAATAGAAAAGAAAATTTACAGATTTTATATTTTGATTTATTATGTACTTTTGAAGTAAATTGATAAAATTTGAAATATTATTACTTTAGTTGAATCAGTCATACCATGAAGTTCAGTCTGGTTTAAAGTTTTAATTTTCGAAATCTAAGTTTAATTTTGCCTGACACATATATGCATCTTCGGGACTCAACGAGTCAAAAATATGTCTAAATTAGGATTACCGATTTTATATTATTTATAGTGAGTTAGAGTGAGTTAAAAGGCTTTAAGATGATCTAAAGTGATTTAATGCGATCTAGAATGAGTTGATGTGAGTTACACTGATTTATCTGAGTTAGTTTGATTTTCAGCTGATTTAAATCAGATGTTTTCCCCTGTATTTTACTGATAAAAAACAACAGAATAAAACAAAAAAAGTAAAACATCATTATATACACAAAGAGAGTGACAGCAAATGTAGATAATATAGTTTTATGGATTGAATGAATGACATTTACGATATCACATGAAATGCATCATGATAATCTTTCACTCAAAATAAGCATTATGAATTCGAGCTATTTCGCGTAAAATTGATGGTTGAATAAGAAAAGCTCGAGAATTATGTGTCACATCTTTCCATACAGCCACATCCTAAATAGATATATTTTCAAAAATAACTATTTTCTTTTTAAATTAAAAAATAGTAAACTTACATCTGTACGTAAATTTGGAAATGGTGTGTCTGAATCATAATGAAAATTCCATATTTCTGCTTCTGCCCAAGCATTATCTGTATTGCGTAAATCATCGATATATCCTAAAATAATAATAATAATAACAATAATAAATAAACGAAAAAAAAAACTAAAATAAAAAATTCTTCAATTAACCTCGATAAATCATATGAGAATTGAAACCAATTGATTCAGCAGTACTGGAAGACGAACGAGCAAATGATTTAAAATGCTAAATATAATTTAACTTTTATTATATATTAAAGAAATCTAAGTATTTTACTTCAATCATATCTTCTTCTCGTGTAGACAGACTATATTCAGAATCATAATGTTTAAAAGCAAGTTTATTAAAACTACGGCATACGACACCGTATGGAGATTCGACACCTAAAATTTTTCCCTAAAAATTGCAAAAATAAATAAGAATTTTTTTCCAAATTAAAACAATAAAATCAAATATACTCCAGGTAATCTCCAATCATTGCTAGTTTTATCTTTAAATACTAGAGCTTCTAAAATCCTTTGTCCATCAATAATAGTAAATTGACCATGATGTGTTTTCCATCGTGTTATTACAGCCAAAATAGATTTATTTGGTCCCCATCGAATTAATGCACCACGACCACGTACACCGGTACGACCTATTGGATTCCTATATTCAAAAAGAATAATTATATTTTATTATATAGAATTTTTATTATATATTGATATACAAAGGTATGGATAGTTGAGCGTCCAATTGATAAACTGAAGATGTTCTATCTTCAGAATTTGCTATCCAGGTTGTTCGATCAACAATTATCTGAAAATGTAAATTCGAGATAGCTTCATCTAAAAAAATAACAAGAATAAAAACCTTGTTTCCATTGGATAATAGTAATTCAGCTATTTGATTCCATTTGAAGTCTGCAAATGGTATAGTCATATTATTTGTTACTGGTGTTATTGGTGCTTCAATAACTCCAAATAAATCTGGTTGATTTATAGGAACTGTTGTACTAGTATCAATAGTTAATAGGTTTTCTTCATATTCACCAGTAGTAACAGTACGACTATCATCAGAAGTTGATTTTAGTCTGAAATAATTTTCATATTTAGATATTTTATTGAAGTAAATATAACTTACAATTCTGGTTCAACAAATGGTCGTTCACTCTCTTTAAAACAAGCATGTTCTTTCGGTAATGAGATTATGACTGGATCATATAAATCAAATTGAATCTAAACATTTTAGTTTTCTTTCTAAGTTTGGATCAAATAAAAAGAACTAAAGAAGAAATATTGAAAATAACCTTCCAAGAAATATATCTTTCAGTAACGGGAAATCGTAGTTCATTTGTACAAATATATGGTGATTCTCTTGATAAAATATATGTAAATTTATCAACCTGAGATAACGCTTTATCTCCTCGTTGAATTGTTGAACGAATTTTTTCAAGTAGTATATGTGAATCAATTAATAATCTATCTAATGTACCAACACGATCGTTGATTTGTCTTAATGATTTTCGTTGTAGATCAATATCATTTTGTATATTTGTTACACTATAATTAATTAGATCAAGTTTTAATAAAATAATGAAAATAAAAGTAACTTTCATGTTTACCAATTTGATAAACTATCAAGTTTTTCTTGTACTTTATCACTTTCTTGTGTTTTAGCATAATATTCTTGAGCTTTATATTTCCAGTATAGATTAGCTTCACTATCTCCTGTATTACGACTCTCATTTTTCTAGAATAAATTAAATTCAATGATAAAATATAAAAGAATCTTTATTCAACATACACTTTTCTTATCTTCCTTTTCTGTGACTGATTTACACAGTTTACAATCAAGACAATGTCCTACTAATGAATGATCTTCGAGTGCTGCAGTTGATAGATCTTTGGTACTACTTCTATAATGATCATGATCATCTGTGTCTAAACCAAATCGAATAATACATTGCAATAGGGAATACGTCATTTATTATAAGAATAAAAATATGAATACCTGTTCCTGATGATATTGTACGATTTCGACGTGCAGCAGACTTTTTTTTATCAGAATATTCTTTGGCTTTTAGAGTGCATTTATGACTACAACTTTGTATCAACATAACTATTATAAAAAGAAAAAAGAAACAATTAGATATTATTAGAAATTTTTGAAAAACAGTTTGAATTTAACAAAACAAATTTTAGACAAAGATCTCTCTTGCTAGTTATAACCGATTCCATAGTACGCATCAATGAATTAATCTATAATGTAAATGACTTACAAAATGATTCATTAGAATTTCTATGAAAACTTATAAACATATATTTAAAATCTTAATGAGTTTCTTGAAATAAGCACATTTTTAGCGTGAAATCCTCTATCAGGTAATAAATAATACAAAAACTATGAGTAAACTTAAGAAATCTGTAATCTATATCGTCTTCTTCCGATTTTCATGCTTTTCATTAGAAAACTATGTAATATTCGTAGACAAAAATAAGAATTGTTGAAATAGAAAGAGAATATCTAACGATGTCATCTCATGACTTGTCGAGATAATGAACTAATAAAGTATGACTTTTTTTCAAAGTAATAGCACTAAATAAGGTATATCATCATCTATATATTTTTTATAACTAAGATAAAATTAATGTAAACGTAAAATCTTTTCATTTAATTTTTTTCAATTAAATTTTTTGTTTTTCCTTTAGTTAACCATATATTCAAAATCGTATTACTAATATAAGAAATAAGGACAAAAGGTGGTGGTAAACATGGTCGTTTAGCATATTCCAAAACGATTTCATATCGATTGTACAACCATATTTGTTCAGATTGACTTTGCACTCTTGCACCAGTCAAACTAATTTCACAAAATCAAAGAAACAAAAATAATTTAATCATTTTAATACAATCCATATCATTTAAATTAACAAACCCAAACATAGCTGTTAAAAGTGATGTAAGAAAACGTTTAGCTAAAAAGAAATATTGTATAAGTAACACCCAGGCTATCCATGAGGGTTGATTGCATCTTGGTGTTGATATTCCATATCGCTGATATACATTAAGATTATCATCTTGAAAAAAAAAGTTTTCTTTTTTAATCTAAAGAACAAAAGAAAATATTCTTACAACTAAATGAGAGACCCTGAGATAATCGTAGACAAGCATATGCTTTTTCTGTGGAAGTGGTCGCATTTAATGTACATGGATTCTCTTGTTTTTTTAAATCACCCATGTCACCACTAAATAATGCCATTAAACCGCGAAATACAAAAGTTCTTGTAAATAAATCCAGATTAAGTGGATGATGTGGATACAGTACAGCTGTTATTGCAACACCAGATGATATCATAAATATCACAAATAATTGTAAAAATGTAAAAAAATCATCCATTATCTATAATTATTATATTCTTTCAGAAAATAATAGACAAAGTAATGAATAACGAAATTACCATACGTTGAAGTCGAATCATCATCGGACCAAGTTTTGGACTTATCGGTAAATATATAATTAATAGCCGATAATAATAATAGATTAATCCAAGACCTAAGATTGCTTTTGCTGATAATATGTGACAAGCTATGGTACACAAGAAAAAATAAAAGAAATTATTTGGACTATATTTCTTTCTAATCTTTTTTTACTTCCAAAGTTCCATAAACCAATAATTCTAACACCAAGATAAAGTGCTAGAAATATAGTTTGTACAATAACTTCGAACACTGCTTGATGGAAAGGTAAACTACTCTGAGACTAAAATTTCAAATGATTAAATCCTTTTATCTGTTTTTTTTTCGTTCAAATAATCTTACGCAATATTTTTCATAAGCGACACGCGCATTTTCAAAAGCAATCGATGCTGCACAAAGCCAAACAATGCAATCAAGTAGTAAGTTTCCACATGATGGCCACATAACAGCCAATGTAAAAAAGAATAAAAATATAATATAAGCAACGAAATTCGTATAAAATTTTGTTATTGGCGCTGACCATAAAACATGAATTTCTTCAAAATGACTCATGTCTTTTTCATCTGGGTCTGATGCCTTCGGTGTAGCTTTTTGCATTTTTGACTTACCACTACCAAAACAACGTCTTAGTCGTTGAAGAAGTCCATTCTAAATATATATATATATATATATATGTATACATAGTATCGAAAATATTGTAACTTTGTCATATCGGTATGTCAAGCTGCTTTGGAGATCAACTAAATACATACTAATTATCTATTACTTCATGGTATTATCAACTGAGTGCGTCTATTTATATTTAGTTTTTGTCAAACGCGTTTCGAAAGGAATATTGAAGTAGTAATGTGAATCTACTTCTTCCATTAACATGATTATTACTTTAGCAATCTTCTTGTCCATCACAGCATGTAATAAAAACAGCCAAGGAACTAGTGTATTCTAGGAGATTCTTATAGAAGATTATTGGATTTCATATACCTGTTTTTAATAGAATGTTACATATTTTGAATAAAATCTTTCATCACGGACACAGTAGTACTGTGAAAGTTTTACACCAAAGAATGTATTATATTCTCCATGAATTTATAATATATTCACATTAACCCTATGTCATAACTCTACAAAGGTTGCATGAATAACCTGTTATTTTAAAAATGTTTATATTTCTTTTTTTTTAGGAATATAAAAAGTTTTCATTAGTATCAAAATTAGAATTATTTTCTAAGCCTATGAATGATCATAGATTGATTCTAACAATCGTGTGTTCTATAAATGATAAAATAGATCTGTAGAATATTATACATTGATTTAAACTATATGTACGTATATGATAGTTTTCAGAGTTCGCTTTATTTCGAAAGATTTTTATAGATGTAAATGTGAATTTTAGCAATCATTAATGATGTACAATAGGAAGGTTAATAATGTAAGTTAAGGTGGAAAAATTATATTTTAATGAATAATAATACTTTTTCACCCATAACTTTTTTCTACTCTAATTAAAATATGTCATATACTACGTAGAATAAATTCAAACATTTGAATAAATTCAATAAGTTTTTAAAAAAAAGACTCGACAGTATCTCTTCTATCATATATATTGAAAATCATTCCTATTTCGTTATTTACTATTATACTTATGACATCTGTTTGGTTTGTTTGTTTCTTTAATGAGCATTACTAATATGATCTACATCAGATTACCATGTGAAAAATACTGAAACGCCCAAGATTTTAAACATTCTAATCATATAAACTATTTGTTTGATCTAATGTAAATAACATTTCCATAAAGATTTGCTCATGTGTTAACTTTTTTTCGTCACTGAAAACATGATGTTTAGATCAAAGTAGGTCTAGGACTAAAAGTAATCGAATAGCTCAAATTTGAGCTTAGACTAACTTTAGCTTATGTTATTTTCTTCAACTGATGTATCAAGTCCAGTTCTAACTGAGAGTATTTTAGTTGACGAATTAGAGCTAGTACGGGCTCTTCAAAAATACTGTAAACTGAAGCAAACCTAAGCTTAAATTTGAATCAGTCAATGTTTTTTCAGTACCGAGATCAAACCTAAACTCTTTTATGGTTTGTGTCTTGATTTCAAGTTAGGTGAATGTTTAATCAAAAGGTTTGCACTTAAAGAAACATGACAACATTTGTTTTTTTTTCTTTTCTTTTAAATTTCAATTTTTGAAAGAGAAATTTTCTTCTACTTTACTGAAAAACAAAGTTATTATGAAACAAAAGTGCTCGGAGAAAAAAAAAGAAATTATTTTTTAATTTTGTTCCATTTGTTGAACATGTCTTCTAGACATTTAGGCTTAGCCATTGAAGGTAAAGGAAATTTTTAGTAATTTTAGTTTATCTAACTCGAGTTTTTTTGTATAAATTTTCTTAACGTATCACAAAGTAGCACTATTTCAAGTCATTAGCAAGGTAGAATCTAATATTTAATCATACTAAGTTAAATATTTTCTCAAGAACACTTTTATAAAAATTTCGATACACTGTGAGTCTGTCAATCTGATACAACAAGAAACAAATATTTAATCCTACAATCTCTGAATCTCAAGTAAGCTTTAGTCTATTCAAGTCTTATGACTCATTTGTGTAGAACATAGATTCGAATATCCAAAATAATTGAAGATTATTGGATATTTAATCTGTTGATCTAATATTACTTTGATATACTAATATGAAAAAAAACTATAACCTTGTCCATTGATATAAAATTAATGGGATTTATAAAACATAATATAAGTGTAATTAATGAAATACATACTCCTTCTCGGATGTTAACTTCATCAACTTGTCTAGCTAATCTTTTTGCTTCTAAATTTAATTTAATTTTTGATTTGATACTTAAAAACATTTTATGAACATATCTTACTATTAACGTTTGATCCTGGTTCTGAACCTTTATTTGCATTGGATGGTAAATCACTTCGTTTTTTCGGTGATGGAGGTGCTTGACCAATCGGAGAAAAATTTATCCAAAACCACATTGGAAATATCAAAATAGCACTTGATATAATCTAATCCATAAAGAATAAATATTCATATCGTATTGATCTAATATTTTATTTACTTTAAGAGAATCAGAACATTTGAATAATCCCCATGTAAGTTCTCGCGGTGTAATTTCTCCATAGAACTGTCTTGTAACCCATTTTTGACAAGCAGCATGTGCAACAAATGCTTTATTGTCTGCATTGTAAGCTAATTCAATAGTTGCCATATTATTCCAATCCTTAATTGAAAAATATTTTATATGTTACTTAATTTAATAATAGTTATGTGAATAATTTTTACCGCATGTTTTTCATCAAGCATTTCGAATGCTCTTATATTGTCTTCATTGAATGCTTTATCAAGAACACCTAAAGCACAATCGGAAAATTCTCTAAAATAAATAATAAAAATGTTTTATTTAACATGAAATATGAACGAAAATCTTTTTCTTCGAAATTTACTTTGCTTGCTTTTCTATTAATGTTCTTTGATAAGATTCATGGCAATATGGTGCTAATTTGTTAAACATCATATAACAAAGTAATGCTAATGCGATTGGTTCAGATGAACGTTTCCAAAGAATTTTTGCTAATTGACGTCGATTCATTAGTACAGCATAAATAATTAAATGTCGAAGAGCCTATTTTAGACAGAAAATAAGTTGTTTGAAAACACTAAAAACAAAAATAAAGTAAAAAGTTTCACCTTTTTCTCTGCTCGCATTCTTTGTTGTTGAACACCCTTATCTGATTTATCACCAAAATAAATACCCATAGCATTACAATCCATTTCGTGTTTACTAAAAAATTGACTAATATCTGTTAAACGTTTAACAATTGTATTAAGACCCTGTTCGACAAATTCTTTTCTCACTTCGTCTTCATCCTATTTAACAAACCATAAATATACAAAAAAGAAACATAGGAACTCTTTCTCGTACTTACTCCTGTCTCACCGAGAATTCCTTCAATGGATGTTGTAGTAAAAAATTCTTTATCATTCGCGTTATTGAATAATTCAATTAATTTATCTGATTTTAAATATCGATGTAAAACAAAGTCTCGATCAAGAAATAAATCGACAAAGGATTCAAGTTTTTTTCCAAGTATTGCTTCATCAAATAGACTTGGTTGAATAGTATATTTCATGTTATCATTACGTTGAAAAATTTCTGATAAAGCTAAATCTGGTAAATTCCAATTAAGTGTTAATGAAAGATTTTGTTTTAATTGAGCAGTAAGTTTAGTACCAGAGACCGCTTTTTGTGCTAAAATAAGCAATAATATAAATAAAAACAAAAGAAAATAAATATATATTTATACATTGAAAAAGTGCTAAAAGAATAAATTTATGAAAATCATTCAATGATGCTATTGCATTATTAATATCGACAAATGTTAATAATTTTCTATTCTCTTGTTCTTTCTTTTTAACCAATAATACAATTGACAAAATAAAGTCACGAATTTCATTTCGTTTAACATTATTATTTCTTAATAAAGGATAATCATCGAGTATACGTCGAGCTAACTCAACTTTCAAATAAGTATCTTCATGTTCTTTTTCAATTCTAAACAAAATTTAAAATCAAATTTTATCTTTGAAAATAATTTTTAGTTTTCTTTACTTAGCACAAATTTCTTCATAAGCAAATGCAATAATATCAGTAGCTGATCCAGTTCCTGTTAGAATTACGATAGGAACGTCATTGTGAATTTTTCGATATACACGTTCAATAGTCCCTGGTGTACCACCAGCTAATGTACATACCATTGGAAAACCATCGTTACTCCATGGATTAGATTTATTCGATGTTGCTGTCGCAGAATCTAAATGAAACCAATGAAACTTTTTCATCGATACAATTTTTATTTATACTACTTGTTGCTGGTGGTAGTAAACAAGCGGAAGATGTGGCTTGCTCTTGTGATTTTTCTTGATGTAAAAATTGTTCGAAACGATCACAAAATTTATTTGTAGTACTGTTAGCTGCATCGGTTATTTGTTCTAGCTGTTTTTCACCAGTATCAATTGTAAGATCTTTTTTTAATGAATCATTCATTGAATTAGTACCAATTACTTGTTCACGAATTATAATAAAATGTGTATGTTCACTGTTTAATGATATTTGATCACGTTTACGCATTGCTACTTTTATATCCTATTGAAAATTAAATTAAATTAAAAAATAATGATAAAATAATATTTTCTTATACCCTTTTTGGTTTCTCTTGTGCTCCTTTGAAATTGATAAAGCTTTTAATTACATCATCACAAACAATTCCAATTAAAACTAAAGCTTTACGTTTTTTTGGGTCACGATCCATCTGTATCGCCCACGCATCATCAGCTCGTCTTATTAACTATATTGGAATAGAAAAATCAAAGTAAAGTAATATATTTTTAAATTTTTTTCAAAGAAATTTCGTACAGTTTCATCTCGAAAAGCATATCCAATTAATTGTGGCAGACCAAGGTCAAGACCATTTGTTATATACCATGTTTTAGAAGCATTTGCAACCTAAATTAATCAATATTTTAAGTTGTAACTTGTCTATACTTTATACAAGTATTTTGAAAATAAAGACAAAAGAAACTTGCATGATGCATCATGCTTTATGAAATAATTTTCGATTCAATTTTGTTTAGTGATCGTTCATTATCATATAGACAAAGAAATGATTTTATGAAAATACAACTGATTTTCTCTTTCATTGTTAAAAAAGTAATTAATACTCTTGACTTTGAAATAACTATTATCTATTTCTATGACATTCTTGAAGATAAGAGTCGTATGATAATGCAACATTATTATCAAACAATGATAAAAGAAAAACTGTTAGTCAATATACTCATCATAATAATCAAGTATTGTTTAATGAATTAAATAACAATGAACAGATAACAACAAGAGATGTAACACTCTTAAGCTATATACTTCTTTCTTTTTAATAAAATTTTGCGAGATATACTATTTATAAAATGATTCCAATCTCAAAAGGGAATATATAGTATAACGTCTCGTCTTTAATAATCTATAGAGTTGTTCTATCCTCGATTTAGTTCTAACATCCTGCTAGACTAAGATTATAATTTAGCGACTATATTGATATTTAACTACGACTTGTCCAATGTTCAGGTATATTCTGGAACTGTTCATACTTTCCATTGTTCACTTTCTCTCGTTACATTTAATGACGTCATGTTCTAGAACATTACATTTCGATAGTATATATACGTGAGAGGTCGTTCGCTGTAAGCTCATTTGTACCGCATCCGACTTCAAACCGTGATAGAATTTAATTTCAATTGTAAAACAGACTGTCAAACATGATTGATGAATTTAATCGATATTATATTAGAATTCGAGTTATTTTGGGAATAGATTCAAAAACAATCTTCGATGGACTTACAGAAGCATTGGGACCTGACGCCCCATCATATTCAATGGTTAAAAAAATGGGCAAAACGTTTTCGTGAAAGAAGAGAAGATGTCAGTGATGATCCTTGATCTGGCTGTCCGATTTCAGTTCTTACAGATGAAAATATTGAATGTGTGCGACAAATTATCGAAGATGATCCCCACTCAACTTACGATGATATTATGGTTGCGACTGATTTATCTCGTGGTATAATAGAACGAATTATCCATGATCATCTAAAGATGAGAAAAGTTGTGTCACGCTGGGTTGCTCACCAACTTACTGACGAACAAAAACAGAAACGACTTCGAATTTGTCGTCAAAATTTAGTGAAATTCAGAAACGGAACATAGCGATTATGTGATATTGTCACC
>CAJNOL010004319.1:0-16196 GCA_905250125.1 Rotaria sordida | reverse complement strand
GTAATAAACCTCCACGTCGTGTTAAACTAAATACATCATGTGAATCTCGATTAATTAATATTGTTAAACGATGTATTTCATCTTCAATTAAACGACGTTCTTCACTATCAGCTAATTCAAGATTTGTAATTGGTTCAAGTTGAATATTAGATGCTTTTTTTATTTGATTTTCATCAATTTCATTTTCATCTATAATTGTTATTGATGTTTCTTCAATTGGTGTTGTAAGAATATTTTTTTGTTTCATTTCAATTTCTTGTCTTATTGATTCACATTTATCTAATTCAGCTATATATTCATCAAGCCAATTATACCATAAATCACGTGTCCATTCAAATTCATTTAATAAACGTCTTCCAGCTGATTTAACACGTGTTTCATCAAATTTATATTTTATTTTAATAATTTCATCAAAATTTTGTTTATCACGTTCAAGACTTGTTCGACGTTGACGAAATTTTTCTTTTAATATATGTGGATGATTTCGTTCATAAAAAATTGCTTCATGAAATGAATGACGTCGTGATATAGGTGGATAACGTGGTGGAGCTGAAGCAATAGCAATAATAGCATCCATACGTTCCCAAAAACGAGCATCTTTTCGAGCACGACGATTTGCTCGAAGACGACCACTTGATATAAATCGACGACCAGCAGCAACAGATTGTTCATAATGTACTGAACGATTTGTTTTTCGAAAATATTTAAAATCTCCAGATGATTCTTCAGGTTTTTCATCAATAATTGATTCTAGAAAAGTTTCCATTGAAAGCCTATTAGTACAATCCCTAGGGAATTAAAACATGAATTCAGGAATGCTATTGCTCAGAAGTGATTATATATATATATCACTTAGAAAATTATCTTTAAGAAAATAAACCATCTTTTGGTTAAAAAAAGTTTTGTGCAAAAATCACCTCTAGGATTCCTTGATCACATTTTTTTGCAACACTTTTTTGTTAGAAAATATAATCTGCTGTACATCATTTGACCCAGTTACACGCGATGATTGAGAATATCGCTTCCGTTTTGCGTAAGAATGTTATTCTAAGAGCAAAAAAAACCAGAGTTTTTCTGGAACTAATAAATCAGTTCATGTTGAATAGCTCTATTCAACGCTAGACCTCGTGTGAAGGAACACTTTTTTTGAAAGTTTACTTTGAATTGAACTTTAGCTGATCATAATGTTTACAAAATTGTCAAATCCAACTTTTAGGAAGGTTTTTAGAATAAAGATCAAAAACTAAAAAAAGAAAACCACTTTTTATTATATATGGTTAGATGCAGCTCCACGAGGTAATTCCGAATATCACCTTGGTTTCGAACTAAAATGATGCTCGGTTTGTAAAAACTTGGATTTTTTCGAGACTGATAGCGCTCACTGTACTCATCAGTGGGATGCAGTGCTATGGACAATGATGAACCAGACATTAGAGAATAATTCTAGAAAGTTTGAGATCAATCAAACATTAATTGTTTTGCGTGTTTACAAAAGATCATATTACCGCCCATTACTAGTTTTAGTCTATTTTTCATTTTAAAATATTTTCATAACTTGGTGAGAGAAAGTATTTTTGTATAATTACTGATGTATGAAGAATTTTTTTGCGATGGAGTTTCTTACGTCAGCTACGGTCTGTAGGGATAGGGTGGGGCTCCAAACTTTTACCCCTATAGTTCAATACTGTTTGTAGATCATGTTTCACAAAAAATTTATTTTATTTTACCTTTTTCGTTCGGTAGATTTTCTTTAGCATTTGTTGTTATTTCGACTGATTGAGACGATATAACTTGTGTTTCATCTAAAGGAATTGAGACTGGTGCAGTTGATTCAATTTTAACATTTTTTCGAGCTTCAATTTGATGTTTTGTTTCATCTAATGTAAATGCATAACTTGTATCAAAACGAATTGCAGTTTCTGATGTTAAATCTGAACATGAACGAGTCGATCGAATCATTGTTGGAATCATTTGAAATTCATCACTATGATCAATTGTTGATGGTAAACGTTCAAGTGATTTATATGGTTTTATAACAGGAATAATAAAAGATTGTTCAATTAATAGATCTGGTTCACTAAAATTTGTAAAAATTGATTTATGTTCATCGGCTATACTTAATTCTTCATCTTCATTATCTTGAATTTCTTTTGCATTAACAGATGTATAATCAACAAAAAGTCGTTCTTTTATACGACGTGGATGAATATACATTTTTGGTGGTGCTGGTGTCCATAAACGAATTAGATATGGATCTTGAGAAAGAGCAGAACTTCCTTCAATTTTTGGTTGAACTGATTGAGCAGCACGACGTTGCCATACATTAAGATCAGTATCTAATGACATTAAACCATCATAGGGAATTGAAGGATTATTCGATTGAACTGGATATGAACTAAAAAAAAATTTATACAACTCATTGTATTATTAATATTAAAATAAAGAACACTTAGAAAGGAAATCTTATTTCACTGAAAGATACTACTGTCTGTCAAGACTTCTGACGAAGATATGATAATCAAAATGAAGATATTTATCGTTTATCTCTTTGCATTGTAGAGATGTTCATCATAGCTATTGCTATGAGATTAATGTATGAATAATGAAAACTAACCCTCTTGTAGAGAATTAAAGGGAATACTCATTTGCTCAGTGCTGTATGCTTTAGAAAATACAGCTTTTTGAATTGAAAGTTTCAAAACTTCTAGAAAATCATACACAATGAAGATAAAATAGTTTTATCTCAGGTTTTCTTTATTTCAATGAGAAATAATTATTGTATCAGATATGGTAGCCAAAGTTTATTTAGAAGGCTTTTTTTGTTCGATTTAATTGACACAAAGTGATAAATTTTAGTTATCTTCAGATTACTGAAAAACATCTCTACTTTTCTTCCATGATCTCAAGTTAATAAAATAAAAGAATATAGAAAATCTCTCCGTTTATATTAGAGTTCAGTGGTTCGAAAACTTATTCGGAACTGAAACCGTTAAATCATCAGATAGATGCGAAAATTTTAAATATTTATTGAGATTATAGACGCCACATATTTCAATACTTAATCAAAACAATATTATGAAAACCTTTAATCCCAAGAATGAAAAATTGAAGATTTCTCGACATAGATTTAAGCATTTTTGTATCTATCTGATAATTTAACAGTTTCGGTTTGATTCTCAGTTCCAAATTTTTGGAACCGCCGAATTCTATCATCATTTTCTCTCATTAACTTCCTACAGTAGAACGTTCAATACAAGGTGTTTAGAAAATTTAACTGCGTCTCAGACATTTGCGCACGGATATGTGGTTACTAATACAGTCGCTCGCGAAGAGTATGCATGTAGGTCTTTTCTTCACTCGCACTGGTGAGTTTAAAAACAATATTTTGCGAACAATATTTTGTGTTCCAGAAGGATGATTTAAAACTAGGAGAAGGAGAACACCAATTTTTGGGAGAGCCAATTCGATTTTCGAATTGGGCGCCGTTCTCTTGGCCCTCAACGCTATACCGCAAAAAAACAAGCGTAAAATAGTAAACCTTACGAAAAGAGTTTATTAGCTTCATAAACCTTTGAAGAGTTTATGATACTGTCATAAACCCTAAAATAGTTTATTATTCTACAGTTTTCTTTTTTACAGTGTGAATAAGAAACTGTTTGAATATCCGTGTAATTATTGTGTATGAACTCAAAGTAATTATTATTATTATTAATGTATGAGATTTATTCATTTTTTTCGGTATATCACATTTATAAATATTCTTATTTTGTAATGGCTTTTCAAAAAAAAAAAAACATGATATCTTATTTTTGATAGAGTAAATATAAAAAATATTCTTGTTAGAATTAAACTTACATTTTTTGTTCATTTTCTTCATTTTCTTCATTCTCATTTGTTTCCTTAATTGGAAAATTTGGTAATTGTCCATGTTTATAATATGTAGCAGACATAGGTAATTTATGTCGAAATCGAGCTCGTTCATGATATAATTGAGTAATGGCTCGAACTTCTTTTGACATGATATTTTTGTCATCAGCTGTTTGAATACAAAAATGATGAATACTTTTATCATCATGTTTAATTTTTTTAGTAGGTAATGCTTGATTTTTTGGAAATATTGGTGTTGGTACATTTATTCGAGTACCTTGTACATTTAATAAATCTTCATCTGAAATTCCTAATAACATACGACGATAGAGTGGATCATTTGACATATCAATTTTTTCATCTTCATCTATTAGTTTAATTTTATCAATAGTTTTATCTTTTTCATCAATATCTTCATATTCTCTTTCTTCGTCTTCTTGATCGTTTTCATCGTCAATGTCAAGATCCATTCGACTTACATCTGGTGCTCGTAAATTAACACTCACATTTTCTTCTTCAATAATTATAGGTATTCGTTTTTCTTCTTCACTAATTATTTGTTGTTCTTGTTCTTGACGAATTTTTTCTTGTTCATCTTCATCATAAACAAGATCAATTGTTCTACCAAGTACACGATGTATAATATCAAGAATTTTACGATCAGATTGTCGTTGAGTTTCTTGTAATTGTTTAGATTTTATTGATGCTATTAAATTTTCAACTGCTGCACGTGTTGGATCATCACTTGGCGTTGTTATAGCTTGTTGTTGAGTTATTGACATACTTGATGAGGTACCATAAGATCTAATTAAAAGAATTTTCGTTTATTAAAAAAAACAAAACAAAAAGAAATGTTCAAATTTCTTCTTACTGTTGTTTACTAGATAATCGACTATGTGGTGTTGTACGATCGCCACCGATTGATTGAGTTAATAATCGTGCTTCATGAACCATACGATTAACAACAGATCGTGGTGTAGTTCGTGGTAATTGTTCAGATTCACTAACAACTATATCAATTTTTCGTTTCTTTACTGCTGGTACATGAATAATAGGTTTTTTTTGTGGTTGTCTTTCTTGAAGTGTAGCTGTATGTGTTGTACCAACCATAGGTAAAATTGCTGGTAATGGTTCACGACGTTCAATAAAATTAATTTCAATAGATTCTGCTAAAGGTACTGGACGTCTTGGTGTTACTGGAGTATTCGTACCAACACGACTACTTGCTAAATCATCATTATTACCTCCTGCTGCTGTGACTGATCGTCCACGTAAATGAACTAAATTTAATTCCGGTATTGATTCACTACGACGAATTGGTAGAACACCTATGCTACTTTTAAATGCTCGTGATTTAAGTTCATTAGTCGTTGTAATAGTAACAGATTGTTTAACTGGTGGTAGATCTACCATTTTGTTTTTTTATTTTTTTTGAAATATTGCGTTCAAAAATTTAATTTCTATAAGTGTACGTATGTTTGTGTGTGTATATGTATAGTAATAGTAACAACAACGTGTGCAATAAGATCAGTTACAGAACACAATGGAAGAAAAAAAAATGTAGGTGAAGAAGAGAACAAACGGGAGTTCTCACTATTCTTTGTCGTTTTTGTTTTTTTTTTGAATTAAACTTTCTCTTTTACTTGCTGCTGCTACTGCCAACGGGGTTGATGACATGATTGTAAACAGCAACGACAGAACAGAAGAGAAAAATTCAGTGATCGATACATGAAGAAACAAGTGAAAATGAAACGATTTTAACGAACATGTAAAATAAAGTTATCGAAGTTTTTTTTGTTTTGTCAATTAATAAAGAATAGATAATTCTTATGTTTTCCGATTTCATGATATAAATATTTAATTGATCTTTTTTTATGAAATCAAAACTTCGATATATTTATCCGATAAGATGATTATATTTGATTATGTATTATAGTTTAAAATCAATACTATCTTATTTTTTCGGTCTTAATTTAACTCTTCTAAATATTAATAAAACATTTTAGACATCTATATTTGCTTTTCTATATATTTTATTGAGAATTTTCTTTGATGAATCTTGTAATTTGACAATTCATGTCTTCAAACATATGTTATATTAATAACATTTACGCTTCTCTTCTGAATACTATTTTATAGATTAATAAGCATTGACGACATTTGCTGCAAGAATTGATAATATGTACAATACTTGCAATATTTTAAATATATATTAAAAATATACATATGATTATTTTTATTTTTTAATTTATCGAAACAATGCCATAGAATAGTTCGTCTACTATGAAAATATTCATTTTTTTCACATTCATTATTTTAATGATTCTTTATGATATATGATATGTACAGATTAAAAATCAATATAGAAACCATTCTTCAATATCAATAAATAAAAATTAATGAAAATACAAAAGAACAATGTATGGTAGAATAATTATTGAATTATTAGTAGCATAAAATCGAAGGACATATATATCCATAAGACAAACAAAAGCAAGGTCGACGAAAAAAAAAGTGTCTATAAAGAAAAATAAATAAATAAATAAACGATGAAAGAGTTCTCCTTACGAGAATATTATTTCATGCTAGATCATATAATGTTATATCCGCTGTATATGGATAATATTTTAGTTTATTTTATAAAGTTATAGTATCTCAGTATTTTATCCTATTATATAGTAGAAAATATTAAATAACTGTACTAGAGCGACATCCATGGTTGTCTTCTTTTTTTTCTATCAACAATAAGAAAAATATAATTAATGATTATAAAACTTGAATTTAATTTTTTGTTGAATTTTTGTATTAGAATTATATTTTAATCATCTTTTAACTATTAGATTGGTCAACTCATTAATGATTCATATTGAAATTAACAATTTTCTTTAACAGACAAAAATCAGTCAATCCTTTATTATACATATGACGATTTACAATGATAAATCACAGTTACTAATATCTTACCGATTAATTTCGCAATAAAAAAGATTAAAAAGAAAGAATAAAATCCCGAGTTTCCATATTACTAATTAAATATTTTTCATTCATTCATCAATAATTAGTCATTTTTTTTTCGTTGTTTTTTCTTCTCCCAAATATATAAATACATTTTTTGTATTTATTTGTGCATTTACACGTTTATTTTTTTTTGTTACATATATATATATATATATATCAGATTGACCGTACCGGAAGGAGAATAAAAACAACAACGACGATATAGATACATAAAAGAAACGAGAGAAGAAATCATATTGTCAATTTTTTTTTCTTTCTTTTTCTCTCTGTCTCTCCCTTTCTCCTTTTCAGGGTAGTAGCACATACACAAAAAAAAAAAACTGAGGCGAAAAGAAGAAAGAAGCAACACATAGACCAACATCATTATCGGCGACACTGCCATACGCGAAGCTCTTACGATATTGCTTCGCAATCAGATCACTTACTTTACATATAGAATATATCGATTGCGTCTTCTTTGTTGTCGTCAAAAATTTTATTACTTCAATAATTGCTTCTTATTTATTTGAAAACTTTTTTTTCTTTCGTCATACATTTATTTCAATTTATAATTATTAAGTTTGTCGACAGTATCCTCCCAACGTCTCTTATCTCATCATATATACATAAAAATAAAGAGAAAGGTAAATTACAATAATTATTATTTATTATTTCAACGAAAAAAAAAAAAAAAAAGACAAGTTTAGTTACACTATTATAAAAAATAGATCGTCTCATATATGTATATATATATATGACCGATTAAATAAGAGAAAACGACATTCATTCATTTATTTTCTCATTCTGGTCAACGTAGAAGCAAGCACTCGTTTTTTATATTTATATATATATATAAATGGATGGAAATACTTGTATATATGTATGTATATATGTGTTATTCAGAAGTAGCTGCTAGCAAGTCGATATGGAGAGAAAGGAAGAGAAAGAAAGACGCATGTGTATGTGTATGTATATATGCACAACTAATCTTCTCGAAGCAGTTTTCTCATACACGCCACCATCATGTGTAGTCGAGCTTTGCCGTTATTATAATCCTTCTCCGTTATCGTTCGATAAAAGTGAATGAATGAAAAAAAAAATGAAGATTGAAATATGAGAGTTCTTTAATTAATATATATGTATATCAACAAGTGTCATTAAGTATAAAGACAATAAACTTCATCATTCATCCGTGACCAATTTAAACCCTTTAAATATAGTTTGCATGTTAGTTCATATAGAGTTCATATATGATTTTTCTTGCTAATATAAAATTTGACAAGACAATGTCATCTTTATTCTTACAGGAGAAAGAGGAGGAGATGTCTTCATTGCCAACGACACCTAATACAGCAACATCGCCTCCATTATCGATGACGACAACAACAACAACGCCGATATCGGCTTCTGTGGCATCTGCCGAGAAGACGCATGGAATAGCAATCGATGAGCCGTCGGCAAGTTTTTTTTTTTTTTTTTTTCTCATATATATATGTATTTATTTATTTTTGTTTGTTCAGGTGGCTCATCAAGCCATTCTATTTATTCTTGATGTGCTCATTCGTAATAATCAAGCCATGCCTATTGTGAAGCTTTATGATAGCTTCGCTGATCGTACATTTACACCACAAATGTTACGTGCTGTTGGTGGCAATGAGCAAGGATTACAACAATTCTTGCTTCGATATCCATCATTATTTACTGTAAACAATGATACTGTATCAGCAAATAGTGCAACACCAGTACGTACATTAAATTCATCATCAAAAACTCATCATAATCGACCAAAATTATCAACATCACCCGCCTCAAGTAATGAGGCGAGTGAAAATGATTTTATAACAACATCAACAAATAATAATAATAATGCTACTAATAATAATGAAACAGTATGGGATGCTAAAACAATGCGTGAAATAGAACAAGAAGCAATAAATTTTTTTAAAAAACAATTAAGTAAACGTGAAGAAGAATGGTTACCTATAGTTAGTGTTGCTGGACATGCATCTCAAGCATCAGCTGATGTTAGAAAATATGTTGGACCACAAAATGAATTTAAAATATTTCTTTTACGTTATCCAACTATTTTTATTGTTCGTGATGAATTTTGTGGTCTTAAAGTAAATATAAAATTAATTTCTAAATTCAAAATAAGATTAAAAATTTTTTTTTCTTTTTTTGTTCTTTAGGGTAAAGCTGATTTACCTGGAATACTATTTCCACCACCATCACCTCCACCAAAACGACGTGTAACATTATTAACTACAAGTGGAAATAATTCAATGTTAACACGTTCAACATCATTTAAATCAGGTACACGTACATTATTAGGTGGTAATTCAATGCCAAGTACACCAACAAGTGGAACAAATTCAACAATATTAACATCATCAATAACACGAAATTCAAATCAACGTTTAACACCAAATGAAGTTAAAGCTGTTCATTATGTTATGCGTTTATTACATAAAAATGGTCGTGTTTTACTTCAAAGTGTACCTAGTTTAATAGCACGTGCACCGGATTATTTAACACAAATAATTGGTTTTACACGTGATGATTTTATTTTATTTTTTAAACGACATAATGCTGTTTTTCAATTACATACGGATGGAACAGTTAGTGTTAAACCCGATGCTGTACGAGCTTTATTAAATAAAAATGATACGATGAATACAAATAATAATAATAATAATAATAATCTTCAAACATCATCATCAACACAATTATCTCAACAATCAACAAATGCAATAAATGCATCAGGTGTTGTTATAAGAATATTTCCTAAATATGGTATATTAAATATGGATAATAATGAACAAGTTTTTTTCGATATACAATCATGTCATTTTGAAACATTTAATGATCTTACTTGTGTTGTTAATCCCGGCGATACTATGAATTTTACTGCTATACTTGGCCCAAAAGAAGGTAAATAAGAGGATTTTTTTGTTTTCTTGATTAATAACTTATAATTAAAATATGTAATAAAAACATACTAATATGATTATTCATATCAAACAAACAAATGGAAAAAAATCTTTTGAAAATTTTATAATTGATCTTTTAAAATTATCATCTATGAATAACTTTAGTCATGATCTTGATGATTGAAATTAGATATTCTATGGTTTTAATCAAATTAACTTATAAACTATACTATTGAAGACATAATTCAAGAGAGATGACCTAAAACTATGCTAGGCGTCGACTAAGTAAATAAAAAAAAGAAATCAACGAGTATTGAAGAATATTTTTAGATTTTATATAAATCAATTTTTTTGAATAGTTTTATCTAGAATGAGACTCAAAAAAAGAAAAAATCTTACTTCCGCATATCTAGAAACTACAATTTGGACTTAGGTTTTATTTTATGAATTATATAAAATTATCAATCAATCAATCCATTTTCAATATCAAAATTACAATTATTTGAAGCATAAATAGGCAAACAGTGGCATTTTAACAAGATATTAAACATGAATCAATTGATCCAAAAGCTCTATTATTATTATTATTGATTTTTTTATTTTAAATAGAAAAACTATCTTCATCAAGAAAATTATTCTCGTTTATCTAATTAATAAATAAAATCTATTAAAATTGAAATTATTTCTATACTTTATTAAAAATAATTTTCTTTTTGTTTTTCTTTAATAGGTTCTACTAAATGGAAATCATTAAAAACTTGCCCACGTCAAAATGTTCGTCCAACAATTGTACATTCAGCAAGTACAAATAATATATCATCAATAACATCGGCTAATGGTGGTTATATATCACCACCATCTTTTGAAAATTATACAAATTCATCAAATGGTTATGCACCTATTGATCAAGATTTAAATATATATCAAATAGGTAGTGATATGAATAACAGTGGATTTGATGAATCAATAGATAATAATGGTGGACAATTATCACCAATATCTCTTGTTAATTCAATAAATTCTAATCGACATAGTCGTATTAGTTTACCACCCGTTAATGAAGAACAATGTCCATTACCTAAAATGGTTGGTGGCCTTGATGCTGAAGTACTTCGACGTAATTTACAAGAAGTTATACAACGAAAAAATACAATATCATTACGTGAACAATTTGATGACACAGGTCGATATGTATCTCAAGGTTGTCAAACAACATCAACAGGAGAAATTTTAGCAACAAATATACATATCGAATAATATATATATATATATTATGTTTTTCTTTTTTTTTTTTTTTTTTTATTCGGGAATGCATTCTTTTCTAGCTAGTGAATGTGTGCACGTGTGCATTTCAGTTCATTTTTATTGTTCGATTAACATACATTGGCTATGGTTTTCGTTTGTTTGTTTTTCTTTTCTATACACAGTCTATATCTTTCTCGCCATTTCTCTTTCTCATTTTTTTTTTGGATCTGTCGTTTTCTTTTTTCTTGTTTTATACAAAAAAGATATGTAAACACACAAAAAAAAAAAAACTATTCTTCGAAACTATTTTTAAATTTAAGTACTTGGTCTATATTAAGAATATTTGAAATATGATCTCTCATTTAATGATTATTTGATATTACATTAGTATATATCTATACAGTTCTTTTTTTATATATAAAAAGCATCTGTATTTATATGATTATGTAAGTATAATAACTAAGATAGAAAAATATCAAGTAACACTGATAAGTTGCATTGACATGAATGAATGTTATTAATCATCTGATTACATGATGAAGCATTTATATGTCACTACTAAAGTTATCGTATGAGAATTATTGATGATCTATAGAGAAATAGTTGTCATAAACATGTATGATTTTTGATAACTGATTATGAAATAAGTTGAATACATTGCGGAGAGAGGTGCGAAAAAAAATAATCGATAAAAATTCTTTTTTACATATCTCATATATATATATACCATCTATTATTAACTTTCGACATATTTTAAGACTATTATATAAATTAATTCAATTCAATCATTATATAAAAAATTTTAATATGAGAAAGAAATTTGAACAGTTTTTGAATATAATAATAAATCTAATTGCTCGATATTGTTGCAAGTAAATATTGCTCTATTCATTTGTAAATACAATAAAGATCAAATCAATCTATTTCATATAATATCAGATTACATCAAAAGGGCAAAAAGGAGTTCTTGATTGTTATTATTTCACAGAAGGATTGGTTTTTTCTTATGATTATTATCCAGATAGTAAATGACATTTAACAGAAGTATCACTTTTATATCTAATCGAATATATTATAGTTTGTCAGATTTTTTTTTTGTTACGAATATCTATGTTCTTTTGTTTAGTTCATAAAGTAGAGTATTGCAATCTGCTGATTTGGTACGGGTATCGATGAGAAAAGTTGTGTCCGTGCAGTACTCTACTTTAAAATGTTATTATATCTTAAATTTTTGTATTCTAAAAATGCAAAAAATACGAAAAAAAAAAATAAATATGTTGTTTATTCTTCTATAAGAAACTTATTGTTTTGGAAATTCGTACTGATTTATTTTATTATGAATGTAGATTAATGACAGCATTCATAAATTATAGTTGGATAAGAGCTTCACAGGTTTATATTATCTATCATAATGCAATGAGGAAATTCATGTTATTATTTTTTTGTTTTGGTTGCATAAAGATCAAAATTATGTCAAAACAATAGTCTTATTTTTCTTAAAACTGTTCATGAACTTGATAGGACAAGGGATTGATTCATTTTTACAATATTCTTTCTTCCAAAGTTATTTATCATTCATTCATAACTCTCTTTACATTAAATCAATATCAAAGTAATTGACATGCTATTGAGTCGAGAATAGAGATGTCCTAGGGCACATTTTCTGGAAATTTCTTTACTTGTGGTTCCAATCCGAGTGATTTTAGTTTCTTTAGTGTTTCAATCCTGATCTAGAGAAAACTATTCCAGAATTTATTCGTATCACATCTGTTCATTTGTTGATACTTGATTAAAACCATAGAATATTTAACTAGAATCTTTAGTTCAGATTGGGACAACTTTTTTCTCGCAGTCGTGTTCTTGGTCTCAGCAACTTTTCTTTTTCGTGGCCTTAACCTCAACAAATTTTTTTTCTAATCATCTTGGTGATCATGACCGTGACTAAAATTGACCCAACATATCATCTCTAGTTGGAAGAAATATTTAACGTACTCGTATACAAAATTTTCGATACAATGTTCTTGATATTTCATGCTCTTTTGCAAATGAACTAAATAGGTTCTTTTTTCATTTATTGTTCCCTAATAAATGAACCAATATATATATATATATATATATTTTAGCTATAAAATTGCATTCATATTCAAGAATATAGTTACTTTCACATTTATATTAGATTTTCAACATAATACAAAAAAAAAAACTTTCATCAAAATAAACTTTCTACTTTACTTGTTAAATTTTTCAAAATATTTCACATGAGAAATATTTAAATAAGAAAAACAGAAAAGACAAATAAAAATCTTTTGTTTTCTTTTTTCAACGACTTGTTAATTTGCTCAAGGCTCTAGAAAGACCTGATTTACGTGTATTATTGGTATTATTGCTATTATTGCTATTATTTGTTGAAGATGGTGGCGGTGTCAATTGTACATTTGGTTTTGGTCGATAATTCGAACGTAAATATTGTTCAACAGGTTGAACAGTAAAATCAACATTTGAACTCTCAGTAACTAATTTAACAAACACAGGATGAGTCATATTGTCTGTTAATTGTTGATTGACTGCAAGTACAACATCATTTACATGTAGACCACTTTTAGCAGCTGGACTATCATTTTCAACTTTATGAACAAGAAAATAACTTTTATTATATTGTAAATGAAAACCATAACCTTCATAATTTGTTGAACGACGTAAATGTACAACATGCACCCCTTCACCCTGTATTGATGATGGAATCATATCCATGTCAGATTTTGGTGCAACTGTTTGTTGTTGATTTTCTTGAGCATTACGAACATTATATGAACCTTCATTAGTATATACTGGATTATCAACTGGTTTTGCTGGTGTATTTGTATAAGTTGGTGCTATGTTTGGAAGCGGTGAAATTTGATTTTGTATTGGTTCATCAGTTCGTTTATTAATAGAAGGTGATGGTTGATATGGTGGAGGTGCTGTCGTTTGTTTAGTAACATTAACTGGTTGACCAGTGAAAATTTCTTCGGGTTTTTTAGCTGCTTAAATTAAAAACAAAACAGGAAAAAATGATTGACTGACAATAAAAAATAAAGGATACAGACGTTCACGATTATTACGTGAAGCAGCTACAGCAGCGTCAACAACATTAGTCATATGTTGTGTTGTTGGAGAACGAATATTTCCAATTGGATTGTTAGGTTTTCTATCTGGTGCTGGAGATTGTACAGCACCAAAAACTGGACCTGTAGAAGCTAAAAACAAAAAATATTATATAAGAAAATTTTTCTTTAAATTTAATTCAACAAATTTCTGGTAATGCAGTTTTTGTTGTTGATTCAGTTGATTTAATCTCTGGCATGAAAGATGATAATATACTCCTCGATTCTGAAATTTTGTTTAGCGAAAGAAAAAAAAAGATTATAAGAAAAACAAAATTTTCCAGATTGCATATTATCTACTTGGTAAAATTTGAGAATCATTTGATTCGTTTATTAGATTATCATTTGATTCGCTTATTAGATTATCATTTGGTTCGCTTATTAGATTATCATTTGAAGGTAATTGTTGTGTACGTAACATACGCTGTGATGTACCCATACTTGGTTGTAATGGATATTGTCGTAATAGTGCATTTGGTTGTTCTTGTAATATATTTTCATCTTGACTATCATCCATTGATGTTTGTGTTTCTTTTGTTTCAAGAATTTTTCTTTTTGGATGACGTCGATGATGATGATGATGGTCATGTTTACGACCTTTTGAACGAGAACGATGGCTTGGATATGAATTCGACTTTAAAATGAATTCATTATTATATAATGAATTTGGTAATGGTACTATTTGAATATTGTCATTACCCAATATAGATTTAAGATAACTAAATTTTGTAAAAAAGAAAGAATTTTTCTTAAATTTTAATTTAAGAAATTTACCTTTCAAGGTCTGTATTTTTATCGAATGTTCGTTTTGATGATGTTTGTTGTTTATGAAAATTTTCATCAGGTTTATAACTATTTGTTAATGGCATATTAAGTGTTTGTAATATACTTGTTGACTGAATTGTAAGAGTTAGACGTTGATTATTAGTTGCAGCTTGAAAAAGTATTTCTTTTGGATCTTTAGTCATAGATGATACTGACTGTCCATTAATAGCTAGAACACGATCACCCGGTTGAATATTAGCATCTGCTGCAGGTGAATTATGGTCTACAGTGACTATATAAAGACCCGATGGTATATCTTCACCAATGTATATTCCAAAACCACTTTGATCTGGTCCTTTATGAAGTACAACATTTCTTGTTGATGAATTTTGGCTTGATGATGCTGAATGATAAACAGGATTCGAGTGTACAGTTGTCGTCATCATTAAAAACTTTTTTTTTCACGTCTGTTATGTTTTTTTTTGCTATCAAGGCTCTATAAGTAGTATATACCTTCTACTAGTTATCATTGATGGTTATTATTTAATGCATGCTTGAATGATCACTATTCGTATTTTTTTTCTATGCATATTTTTTCTCCGTTCTCTTTCGATTGTACACTTCTGTTAAAAAATCATGTTAAACAAAAATGCATTTATTGCGTCATTATAAAATAGGAAATATGTATTACAATTACGTTTTAACATAGACTTTTATTATATAGATCGGTATATATGGAAAAAAACACGTGAACATAGGTATTATCATCATTGATCGACTACTGAATGTGATGATTCACTGTTAGTCATGTATAAGTTTTGCTTGGTAATAGATGATTCATGCGTAAAATCTTTTGATATAGATATTATCCGTCAGTAATTAAAGAAACGTAAGCCATGATATGATGATGAAGACATTGGAGACATTGCAGATCAAGTAAAAATCGATTATATAATGGTTATTTAATTACAAACTGATATTTCATTATCTGATACATATTAAGAAAAAAAAAAGATATACAATTATTTTCGTCAATTTCTTTTTTAAATATTTTCTAAAGATAGAATGACATTAGATAGACATTAAAAAAAAAGATAGCTTATGAAACATATGTTGCTTGTAAAACGATCATTGTATCTTCTTTGTCTAAAAAACAAAAAAAAAAAAACAAATATATATATTATATAAAATGATTCATTTTTATTTTTCTACAAAACAGGTGTAACCAATATGTCATGCTTTTTTAGTA
>CAJNOL010004318.1:3004-16204 GCA_905250125.1 Rotaria sordida | reverse complement strand
GGGTTTGGTCTTTAGTTTTCTCTTCACCCGAGCATATGCCCACACCTACACCCAGTCCTCATCCATGCGTACGTGGACACGACTGTGCAGCAGCGGACAGCTGTAGGTAACTATATGCATCAGCGGGCATCTGTGGGTGAATGTGGCTGAGAACTATTGAATGAGTGTTGGGAGACATTGGTGGATGTCAGTGGGCAATAGTGCCCATAACTGTCGTGCACTCCTGACAGGTAGCCACAGATGCTTACCTTCATTTATCCAGCACTTCCTATTGATGTGCAGCGATACCTACAAGTACCCAAAGGAGGCTACTCAACTCCGCTCACTGATGCGATTATAGGGCCACTACTACCCTCAGATACCTGTAGGTGCACTCTGTTACCCAACACTCTTGAGTCGTCTGCACATATGGATCGGGATTATTCGCTTTCAGCCCCACTGGATCATGCCTGCTTACGATAGATCATGCCGACCCACACTGCCATCCTCATCCATAGGATATAAGACAGCCAGCCACACGCGCCCTCTTTCATAGGCAATGTGCATTGAGAAACTGATATTAGGGTTAAAGGGTGTATTGTCGATGAAACGCCTGTCGACCAAAAAAAGTCGAAAAAAATGTATTGTCCACGATATATTTGTCGACAGAGTGCCTATCGACGAAATGTCTGTCGGCACAGTGTCTGTCGACGAATGATACGCAATTCGTTAGAAAGTGTATCTGCTCACAGCCAAATACAGATGGTGCCAGCTAATAACAATGCACTATAGAAAAAAAAAGGAATAAAATAAACAATATACTCTATTCACTGCCATTGTCATCATAAATGTTGTTGTTTTTATTTTTTATTTTCGGTTCTTCTACACGATACATACATCTCACCCGCACTCAGTTATGTGTGTGATTGAATTACGTGTGTGTGTGGGTAAAGAGAGTGTGTATATTGTGTGGAAGTACGAGATTATCGAAAATAAGATCCATGCAGCTAGAAATGAAAAGAGAAAGTCAATAAACAAATAGATTTTTGTAATTTATCCATTTGAACAACTAATACATATCAACGGGGCAGCAGTGGCTGGATTCCATGAATTCAGAACTCTTGGGGAACCCTGGAAACTCTTGGAACCCTAGGAACTCTTAGAACCCTTGCAACTCTTGGAACCCTAGGAACTCTTAGAACTCTTGGAACTCTTGGAACCCTAGGAACTCTTGGAACTCTTGGAGGGTGTGGGTGTGGGTGTGGGTGGATGGGGTGTGGGTGTGGGTGGGTGTGGGGTGTGGGTATGGGTGTGGGGTGGGTGTGGATGTGGATGTGGATGTGTGGGTGTGGGTGTGGATGTGTGGGTGTGGGTGTGGGTGCGGGGTGTGGGTATGGGTGCGGGGTGTGAGGTGTGGGTGGGGTGGGTGTGGGTGTGGGTGTGGGTGGGTGTGGATGTGGATGTGGGGTGTGGGTGTGAGGGTGTAGGTGCGGGGCGTGGGTGTGAGTATATGGGATTTAAGGCAAAAGGAACACCCACACCCACGCCCACACCGCCAACGCATCATTATGGGGCCCATTAATGCGGCTATTTATATTAAGCATTTCATCAAGTTTCATTTAAGCGTTCAAAAGTTATCAATATTTTAAATAATGATAAGTTGGCTAGGTCGAAACTTCCTTCCTGCTTGAATTATAGAACTCGTAGTGCAGACAATAAGAAAATCTTTTTATACACCAGTTTATAGAGCGAAGCTAGTTCTAAAAAATGTACAATTTTCTTACTCTTGTTACATACTGCTACAAAGGACTGAAGTTTGTTGCATTTTAATACCGAAATATGAATTCTGAGAAAAAGCTACTTTCTTTGGATGCAAACATGTTTTTTTTTATGCATTCAAGTGCGTGTGAGTGTGTGTATTTTTGTCTCTATCTACACCTACACTCAAACTCACACCCACACCCACCCACAATTTTATTTTTTATTCAGAAGCAAAAAATAACAAATTACAATTTCTGTTTCGCCAATTCAATGTTGTTTTTCAGACTTTCTATATCTGAGTGATTTGGAGAAGGCGATTTTTCATGTATTTGTAGAGCTTTTTCGTAATATGAAAGTGCTTTTGAATAATCGTCCATGCTATCATACACTCTACCGATGTTGTTGTATGAAGTAGCCAACGAGGGATGATTCGGGGTATGTGAGTGAGCTATCTTCTTGATTTCAAGTGATTGTTGGTAGGATGAAAGTGCTTTTGAATATTCACCCATGTGATGATATACCAGACCGATGTTATTGTAGGAAGTAGCCAATGAAGGATGATTCGGAGGCAGAGCTATTTTTCGTATTTCTAGTGATTGTTCGTAGGATGAAAGTGCTTTAGAATATTCGCCCATGTTATCATACACCATACCGATATTGTTGTAGGAAATAGCCAAGTCGGGATGATTCGTAGGGAGAGCTATCTTATATATTGCAAGTGATTGTTCGTAGGATGAAAGTGCTTTTGAATACTCGCCCATTTTATCATAAATCCCACCGATGTTGTTGTAGGAAGTGGCCAATTCGTGATGATTTGGAGGGAGAGTTTTCTTGCTGATCTCCAGATCTTTTTCGTAATACGAAAGTGCTTTTGAATACTCATCCATGTAATTATACACCAAACCAATGTTGTTGTAGGTAACAGCCAACGAGGGATGATTCGGAGGGAGAGCTATTTTCTGGATTTCAAGTGATTCTTGGTAGGATGAAAGTGCTTTTGAATATTCGCCCATGTTTCGATACACCGAGCCGATGTTGTTGTAGGATTGTGCGAGGTCAGGATGATTCGAAGGAAGAGCTATTTTCCGGATTTCTAGTGATTGTTCATAGGATGAAAGTGCTTTTGAATACTCGGCCATGCTTCGATATACCGAGCCGATGTTGTTATAGGTCTGTGCGAGGGCAGGATGATTCTGAGGTAGAGCTATTTCCTGAATTTGAAGTGATTGTTCGTAAAATAGAAGTGCTTTTGAATACTCGCCCATGTTTTTATACACCGAACCGATGTTGCCAGAGTAACTGGCCTTTTGGATGTCATCCGATGCCTGTTCGAGTAGCATCGTATATATTTGTTCGGCCTTTTTATTCTCACCCATTTTCAATAATAATGTACCCATTTTTTCCCACCCAGTACCAGTGATTTCTTTTCGTATTCGTTCTGTAAGGTCACTGAGCTGTGGATCGTCACTTTCACTAGTGTGTGTAAGGTTGACTTGTGTTATCTTCAGTCCATTTTCTTGGATTTCTTTGATTTTCTGAATGCGAAATACTGTGTGTGTTGAAAAGAGAATTTCTTTTTCTGTTGGAGATTCGCTGATTGTATTGATACGAGCAAACGGAGCCGATTTAATCGTATGATTTAGCTTCATTATAAAGAGAACACCAAATTTGTTGTTGTTGGACTCGAGCCCATTTTTAATGAATTCAATTGCAACATGTCTCTCTTCGCTTGTTGATAAGAAATTATTGAAAGATACTAGTTGATGACCTTGTTTGATTGTTTTGTCAAAAGTTTGTTTGGTCATAGTTTGACCACGAAAAACTACATTTAGTAGTGGTAGTACATCTTTGTCATTCAATTGTTCATATTGAAGTTGTTCGATATTCTTATGAAGATGTTTAATGAAAAAACCGAATTTTAGCAGAGTAGAAACGTCTAGATTTCCCAATGCTTTGTTTAGCAAAGAGCAAGTAAAACACTTTCTACTGTACCACCATATAGGTTTGTTGTTAACGTTACCTTTGTAATCTCGAGCGAACTCGTCTATAAGTGACAGATGTTTTATGTTATCATTATACTTCTCACGGGCATATTCAGCAAGATCTTTGGTTTCTTTCGTCTCGTCGAACTTAATTTCAAGAATAATTTCTTTGAAAAGTACTGTATACATGAATGATGGTTCGATTTGACCACTAATTACGATAGAATCTTCGTCACATTCTCGAGCAGATTGTCGAACAGAATCACAAATCGAATCGATTACTGTAAAAATACCTTTTACTTTTGGCCAATCATCTTTCTTTGCCCATTGGTCGTATTGTGATGGTTTCCGGCAGAAGATATAAATTGAGTAGATTTGTGACATAGGATAAATACGTGGCATAGCATTGTCACAAAGAGCACCAGAAATGATGAGAAAAGTTTTTTCGTTTTCGAATGTGGAAATATAATTAATACATTCATTTGGATCACGAAATATTTCAATGGTATTAACAGTTTGTCGCAATTTTGTAATTGAATTGCGAAAATCATCATTTGATTCATCGATTTTATTATCAAGCCAAATTAAGAGAAAATTTTCTACAAGGTCTTCTGCTTGTACACGTTGACCTCGTCTTCCATTAATGATGGAGTCCGATTGTATACGTGAAGTACTGTACGATGATGATTGTTTCATAGAAGGACTATGAGCTATTCATATATTTTATTATCGGTGTCATAGTCAAACATCTTAATTGATAAGTGTACATTGGTGTTTGTGATAAAAATAGGTATAATACTATTTTTAATGAACAAATTTTACTGAATCTTCACTCAAATATATTTTTGATAATTCTTCTGTTGACATTAGTTAGTTCAGAGGACCATCACGACAAGTGTCTGTATGATTCAAGGGATTAAATTGATTTGAGATACAAAGATTGTATACTAGTAGACTTGAATACTTTTCGACGATACACTTCTGGACGATCAATATGGGACATAGCAGATAAATAACAACCTAGAATATCTCGAAAAATAACACAAAGAATCAATAGATGAAGTTCATGATATTCATGAATATGTATTGATAGCAAGTGATCAAGTTGTTGTTGGTTGAAACGTGCTATTTTACTTCTACGAACAACAACAAACTAAATAATAACTGAATATTTTTTTGTAATAAAATCATATAAGGTGTAATTTATTCAAGAAATGTTAGAAAATATCAACAATAATGAGAAAACATGTTGATTATTTCATAACAACCGATAAATCTGAATAAATCAATGACAAAATAAACTCTCTACATAAAATTTTGCAACACCTTCTAATAGTTCTATAAAAAAAAAAAGAAAGTCAATTAGATTCCTTCTCAATTTTAGAATGATGAGGACATTTAATGTATATGAATGAAGCAATGAACATTATCAAATAGATATATTCATCAAGTTGACTTTGCATTCATCAAGATATTCTAGTAAGTATCCACTTGATCATAAAGTTTGAATATTAGCCACATCTCATGTAATGATAATCACACTGGTATGGAAGAGAATGTCAAACTAAGAATTTACATTCGAATAGATTTCGTAATATTACATATAAAGTGTAATTATCAACCGTCCATAATACCCAGACTGACTATATCATATGCAAATGCGATCGTTACAGATCCTACTATTTGTGCTGATGCACTGCAGCCCATTTTGTGAGGTATATATGTGACAAAAAATAACAAATTTAGTAGTCGTCAAGAAAAAATGATGGGATACAATTAGTATACACTTTTCATTAAGACCGTAGTAAGAAAGTTGCTTGGCTTCAATAGATGGAAGCGGCAAAAAAACAAAATTGTGCGTCTATATTATTGTTATTGTTCGTTTTTTTATGTTTCAATAAATAGTCAGTTGCCAAGACAGAACTGCAAATGAATCAATAGATGTCTTACAAAAAAAAACACAATTCTGCATGCATTCAATTCGATGGTGTCTGAATCATTCATATTTGTTACTAAGGTATCCACTAAAAAACAAAAGTCAACAAAAAAAAGCAACTTTCAACACAATTTCATTTGTTTCTTTCATACAAAACCAGTTATCTAATAAATAGAATTGAACTATACTGATCCGTTGAAATATAACTAACTTTGCAGTGTTTTTCTTATTCATCTTCCACGTGTTAATTTTTTTTATGAACAATACGGTATACGAATTATTATTTCAAAAGACGAATGTGCTAATTTAAATTTATTATTGTCTTATTTAAATGAAATAGTATTTAATTCATTGAGTTGATTCTTATTTTTGAAAGTTAAATTTAAAAACATAATGAATGATTCATGAGCAATTTTCGTAGTTAAGATTTTGGTCATTCAGACTGTCATTAGTGAAAATAGGGTGTGGGTGTGGGTGTGGGTGTGGGCATGGGTGTGGGTGTGGGTGTGGGTGTGGGGTGTGGGGGGTGGGGGGGGGTGCGGGTGTGAGTTTGTGGGTGTGGGTGTGGGTGTGAGTTTGTGGGTGTGGGTGTGGGTGTGGGTACACTCTAAAAAAAATCGGTTTTTTACCGAACCCCCAAAAAAGGTTCCGGAGATGTCTAAAAGCATCCAAAGATGTCCAAAGTCTCAAAAAAAAGGATAAAAAAATCTACGAAACCTTTAAAGGTTCTTACCGTGTACCGAGGATAAGATCCTTTTGCTGCGAAACCTTTTTTTAAGTTCCGTACAGCAGAAAAAGGTTTCGTAGGAAAATACGAAACCATTAGAGTTTCGTATTAAACTCTACGAAATCATGAGGGTTTAGTGCAAAATCATGAGAGTTTAGTACGAAACTATTAGGGTTTAATATGAAACTCTAAAGGTTTCGTATTTTCCTACGAAAACTTTTTTCTGCTGTACGGAACTTAAAAAAAGGTTTCGCAGCAAAAGGTTCTTATCCTCGGTACACGGTAAGAACCTTTAAAGGTTTCGTAGATTTTTTTATCCTTTTTTTGAGACTTTGGACATCTTTGGATGCTTTTAGACATCTCCGGAACCTTTTTTGGGGGTTCGGTAAGAAACCGATTTTTTTTAGAGTGTATGGGTGTGAGTTTGTGGGTGTGGGTGTGGGTGTGAGTTTGTGGGTGTGGGTGTGGGTGTGAGTTTGTGGGTGTGGGTGTGGGTGTGAGTTTGTGGGTGTGGGTATGAAAGTCCTCTTTACGCTAAAACTGACACCCACACCGACATTGAAGATTTTGTGCTATGAGTAATATGAAGAAGAGTATTTATTTTTACAATCATATTTTGGGATAGAGGGAATCTAAAAATGCAACATTTCCAGAATAAACTAGTCTCATCGAGATCTTTCTTTGCACAAAGTTTCACGTCGATACTCAAAAGTTGATTTCCTATGCAAATCTGAGGGAGCCACTATATTGTGGTACAAATTTTTTTTCGGGATATTTTCAGTCTACTAGAGCCTACATAGTTCATGTAGTCTCGAATCAAAAGCTAATCAGTATTTGGCAATTGTCCCTGTCTTTTCTTTTCTGTGTACTGTACACTATCCACATCCCATCCTAAAAATACATGTGTCATGAAAGCATGAAAAATACATAAAAAATATCAATGCAATAAGAAAGGAAGGAAAGAGAAACAGAAGAAAACGCGCTTTGGTAGGGAGATGCAGTGAAAATAGAGATACTACGAAGTGGTACTAGATCATCCGTTCATATTAACTATGACTTTAGCTTATATCTAGGTGGAAATTCTAATCCCTCTAGTATTTCAGGGCAACAATATATCAATATTTAATTTCATTGAACTTAGACCACATCTAACAATTTGATTAACTTTTGGTATGACAAGTAACGCGTGGGCCCATTGAGCCTCGCTCAACTCAATCCTGAAATTTTGCACAAATACTTTCGAATATTCAGTATTGACTAGTGAATTATTAAGTGTATTTATTCTTAGAAATGGAACGTGAGGAAAGTTAGGAATTAACAATTCAAGCACAGTTGCCAGATTCGTGTTATAAAAATAAGATTGTTTTAGATAATATGTATTCTGTAACCCCTTTCCATGTTGAAAATGTAGTTATCTACTTTACTATCGGTAACTAACCTTGAAGACACCTTTAATAAAATTTTTACATATTCGTCTTCAGCTAGAAAAAAGATTTTAGATGTAAACATTTAACTGACTGCTTACATGGAAATAAATCAAAAAAATCTAGTTGAAATTAAAAATATCTTGTTTCCTGCAAAACAACCTAACCGGCAGAATCCACATATAAATTCCTACTGTGTATACCGTAACATTAAAACATAGCTTTACATCTTTAGACCGGCGTGTGGATATTGATGTGTATGTGGATGTTAGTAGCTCACGGAAGGTCCGCACCCAACCAACCCACAGCCACGCACACCTCACACTTAAATTCATATCCTCATACTGATACTCAACAAATATCTAAAGAACTAAATTATGGCGGCGCTATTGGTATGTACCCCAACAAAAAGAGGTTATATTCAGTTATCTGAGAGGCAATGAAACAAAGCACGTTCGAGATACTTATATAAAAATAAGCCATACTCTTTAAAATTTCTATTTAGCATTAATATATTTACTAACACATCAACTAATGCTATTGTTTACTAGAGTGTCTGCTAGAAAAATACAAGTTTATTTGAACTCTTGGCTACACCTATCATATTAGGTACGATCTGTAATCAGACTATTATACTTTAAAGAATCTCCTACTTAAAGCAGCGGTCAGACGAGATAGATTATTTCAATAAATTCGTATACATGGAAACATTTGAATGAGTACACATAAGACAACATTCCAGCAGAAAAATGTTGTTTATTTCATTCAAGTCTGTTTCCGATAACATGAATATAATCTGTTCAAGTGATGTTTTCCGTCAAATATACTATTCACAAGTAACGCGACGCAAATATCGGTAACCCTCTAATGAAACCAACTGTGATGTTGTGCATATCGTATGTGAACAAAGAGCTACAGGCCTACTATTCTCACATATACTTAAATGAACAGATATTAGTGGAATAGTCAATAGATATATGTGTGTATGATAAAGTTTGTAAAAAGACTCAAGAAGTGTGGACCAATGAATTCGACAACCACATCGAAAAATTGATGGTTGTCTACTCGCGTTTAAAACTAGTTTTCCAGAGGAATGCCTTGAAAAATTGTAGCATATCAAACTCTTCGTTCAACTCGTTCACATTGTAGTTCCATGCAAAATATCTGCAGTACAAGTGAGACTGCCTTCAAGTTTTGTCTACTGGATAATATTTTCCGGCGATCTCATAGTGATTCGAGAGACTTGAAACAGCTAAATTTTATTGAATTGTGCAAACTAGCTATCGTATTTTGTATTCAAAAAAACCACTTACTTAATCAAATTATATATTTCGAGAAGTAGACAAACAAATGTTACCTTCAGCATATGTGCATCGCTTTATATTCTATAATAAAGCGTGAGAGATAAGGGAGGAAGTTGACTCATACAGACGGCAGCGTAATAAAAAAATCCAGCATGACGAAAACAGATAACATATAACTTTTGTTTTGTCTACGAAGGTGACAGTATCTTTCTTGCCAACTTGCTAACTTCATTTCGATACTTACGAGGGAACCTCTCGAGGTGATAAAAAGCTTTTCGATTCAGACTACTTTTATCTTGTAGGCCCTAGTGAGTAGTGAAATACCCTAACTTGGTTCGTCCCCTTATAGCTTTGTAATGGAGTTATGACCATTTTACTGGTTTTTCGACCTATAGCACTATGTGAGCAGCCACAGTAAATAAGTGTGTTTCGATCTGAAATTTTATCCATAAAGAGGTCTTATGAATACTAGAACATTGTGAAAGTTTCAGAAAAAATGAATGCATCCTTGTTGAAATAATGAATTTTAAAAAAATGACTATCTCTGACACGAAATTAAAATTTACCTTGGAAAACACTTGTTTTTTTAAAATTCATTATTTCAACAAGGACGCATTCGTTTTGTCTGAAATTTTCACAATGTTCTAGTATTCATAAGACCTCTTTATGGATAAAATTTCAGATCGAAACACACTTATTTACTGTGGCTGCTCACATAGTGCTATAGGTCGAAAAACCAGTAAAATGGTCATAACTCCATTACAAAGCTATAAGGGGACGAACCAAGTTAGGGTATTTCACTACTCATTAGGGCCTACAAGATAAAAGTAGTCTGAATCGAAAAGCTTTTTATCACCTCGAGAGGTTCCCTCGTTAGTGTTGACGATTGAACGCAATATTTTGCTAAAAATTGCAACAGTTTACCAACGTTAACAGTCATGAAAGGCTATATAGTCACCTTCAAAAATTAAAGGTGAAAAGCTCCTGTTTACCATTTTCTATGAAATCGTGGTGCGTGTGAATAAAATACTGGCAAGTACGCGTATATTCGCAGTGCAATTGCATAGAAACTTCTTTTTTGAAAATCAATGTTTTCTATTGGCATAATTTTAGGTATTTTCCTGAGTACAATGTATATTTTTCTCGATTTTGACATGTCTTCCTTCTGTCGAAACACTACATCCCATTTGAATTCGCACTTCAATATCTTAGTATTTGAATGATGAGTAGAGCCAGTCAGTTAGGACCCGCACGGATACCTGCACTACGCTGAATCTGAGTACGGGCTGCATCCAAAGAGTTTTTTGTTTACAGAGTCTGAGTTAGGTGCGGGTGTGGGTGTGGGTTTGTGGGTGTGTGTGGATGTGTGGGTGTGTGGGCGTGGGTGTGGATTAAGAGATCATTCCAGCACTCACACCAACACCTACACACCCACATCCACACCCACACCCACCCTCTTTTTTGCAGTATTTTGGGGTTTTCTCGTGGATGACTTGAGTTTTTTGGAAAATCGGGTGTTCATCGCATAGAGTTCATTGGGTTCTACTTGGAGAGCAGGGTCTCAAACTTGGAGAGTTTTGTAAGGCGAATTCTTCCCCGAAAAGGTTGAATCCTGACCTAGGATATCGTACGTAATTTTGACAAATTTCTCAAGTCAACTTTGGTAGAGATTGAATATAAACTTTGAATTCCATTGAAAAAGTCTTATTACTTCAACTATTCAACCGTGAACATGTTTCTTAATATTTAATCGAATAATTATTCCGCATCGCTATATAAAAATCATTTCTATTGTTATTCAGCATGAAATTTCAGAGGGTTGAATGTAGTTTCATTTTCACGGCAGTTTGTTTATGTTTGTAAAAATCCCAAGCTGTGAATTACATCTAATGTAGTTTTCTTGAAGATAGTGTGCGTTTTTAAGTAACTCTAATCTATCGATGAACTACTGCCCATTTCAAAATGAAAGGCACATCGATATTTTTTGAATAACTTTTGATAGGAACAAGATAAAGAGCTGTGGTTTTCACCGTCGAAAAGAGCAGATGAAAACGCATCGAACCGTATAAGATCATGACTTTTAATTTGGATTTTTGAAACCTTATGCAATAGTTGAACAAAAAAATGCCTTAAAAATAGGTCTGATTTTTTCAGGAAAAACGGAAACAGCTCGAAAAAACTCAGTTTTTTTTACAGAAATCCCTGGCAAAATGGACTTAAATTCCCGAATATAGTACCTAGAATTGCCAAACCAGTAAAGCTTTGAATCAAGCGTTATATATAGTTTGATGGCTCTTGAGCTCGCGATTCTAGCGAACTCCTCAAAGTTTAAGATTTGTTCTACCTTCAAAGAGGAATAGTCTACTCTTTCAAGATGACAATGGATCACTACCTATTTTTGAGATGAACCTTAACAATTTTATATGAACTGATTCACTGAATCAGCCTCTTTCTAACGGTGAAAACCGCAGCTCTCTATCTTGTTCCCATCAAAAGTTATTCAAAAAGTACCCAAGTGCCTTTTATTTTGAAATGCGCAGTAGTTAAGATCGATTCATGAAATAAAAATATTCAATTGATTTGAGAAAGAATTTGCTTTTCTTTGTGTAGTTCAGAACAATTACAGCTTTGTTGTTGTTCTTGTCTAATGTAAATTAGTCGGCTCCAATCAACCTGATTGTCATTAACAATGATGCTTTTATTTGTCTCTTTGAGTAAGCTCTTCAAATTTTGTATCGCATTTCATTAATATTTTGTCGAAGTCGATCAATATCGGTTTCAACACTATTTTCTTCTCGAAGAGCACGAATTTCTCTAGTAATTGATTCCAATTGTTTTATTATTGTTGTTTTTTTGATTTTCAATTAATTGAATAAAGTCAGAGTGTGGGCGTGGGTGTCGGTATGGATGAAGATAATACTTCAACCCATACCCACATATTCATATTAGAGATATTCATCAAGGTCTCTAGCGAATAGAATGGTTTAAAACCTCTTCTCAGGAAAGGCACTTAAATATGTTTCCTCGTAAGTGAACATGAACTGAAAGACAAGAAAACCATGGCAACTGGAAAAATTCGAAGGCAGAAATAGCTGCATCTCATAGGCTTGCAATGTTTAATAAATCAATACTTCGGTTTGCTGCTGACGTTTTCCAACGATAAGTGCAAAACTTTCCTCGATGAGCAAGGTCAAAGATTGAATTCGTTAAAGCTACTGCAGTTACTTCTTCAGAATTTTGTCAACTTTAGCTAGAAGATGATAAATGTTGACGAAATGAGTGCTGTTATCTTCCTTATCTTTTCTTTTGACATATTGCATTACTATGTAAAAGGTAAATTTTTTTGTTGCTGACAGATTCAAAACTCTCACGTTTGCTATCTACTTGATGATTTATATAAATGTTATTTCACAATTCTTTTTCTTCATCATTATTACATATGCGAAGGGGTATATGAGGAGAGTGAGGTATGAGCAATCTAAAATTTGACTAAGGTTCACAGTATGATGAGTATTAATTTCAAAGAATTTTAAGTTAACTAACATCCGATCTCGCTTAGTTTTTCTCTACGTTACAACGAATATATAGAACTTGTGGGGAGGAATAAATTAGTCAAAAAGGGTGTGGGTGTGGATGTGGGGTGTGAGTGTGGGTGTGCGGTGTGGGTGTGTGGGTGTGGGTGTGGGTGTGTGGGTGTGTGGGTATGGGTGTGGGTGGGTGTGGATTTGAGTGGGCAGAAGAGTCACACCCACACCCACACCCCACACCCTCACATCCCACTCATACCCACATTCACACCCACACCCACACCCACACCCACCCACACCCACACCCACACCCACACCCACACCCACACACACCCACACCCAAACCCACACCCCACACCCCACACCCACACCCACACCCTTTCTCTTCGAAAAAAAGCACCCAAACCCAAAAACACCCTTCGCCTTCTATGGTTTCTCATCGTTCCCTTGCATATCTATTGCTTCTCATTCACATACTACTAAATTTAGTATTTGCTACATAATCAGATGCGGCCTCATTCATCCGAAGGGCCTGTAGCTTAGCGGTAAAGCGCTTGCCT
>CAJNOL010004317.1:0-16206 GCA_905250125.1 Rotaria sordida | reverse complement strand
TATTTCCAAAAAGAGAATAGAATGTCCTTGATGTTAAATCTTTATTTTCAAAAAGAAAAATAAGTGCATTTATATAACCTATATCATGCCCTTATATATACATATATCACCATGACTATCCAGGGAAACAATATATATATATAAATAGTGGAAAAGAAAAGAGAAAAAGAAAAAGAAAATAACAATAGAGAATAACAAAATATGATATCTGTGAGGTAGCCCGTAACAAGTCCAAACTCTGTACTCTTTATAACGAAGGAGTTCTTTCAATTTTCTTCGACAGTAGGAAAACAAGCCAGAAATTCGATCTAGTTAGGCATATCATGCTGAGATTTTTACCACAAGTCTTTTTCATTAGGGTCGATTGTTCCTGAACATTTTGTTGAGAAATTAATGCTGAGAGGATTTTAATATATTATTATAAAACAAGTATAATATATAATCAGAATTCATTGTTATTATTAGTAAAACTTGACAATTATCATTTGAAATATTATTCAAATGTAGTAAAATTCATCAATTTTTTCTTTCTAATTTCTTATACCTAAAACGTTTTATTTATTGTTTATTAAGTCGAAAAAAAGTGAGAATTATTTATTTGGCTAATGATCTAATCTGACATGCTAACTGATCGATATGGAAACCAATTAAAAAACCTTCATAGAAACTAATAACAATTTAGAATATATTTCTTACTTATCATATGAATTTATCTTATGTTGAATTTAGTGTATCAAATAATAACTAGTCGTTGGTTTTTGTTTTGATATTTTTTCGACATTTTCATTTCATAAGTATTTAGTTTCATAGTTCTATAATTTAATATATTAGCTATCGCATTTTAATAAAATCGTTTAAATTTCATGAATAATTAAATTAATTGAGAATTCTATTTAGATTTCTCATTATTTGCTTATTTTAAATTGAAAACATCATTTTGAGATCTTTAAGCTACAGCTTCTAATATAGCATCAGATACAAAGGAAATGGGATAAATGTTGACTCTTATGACTCAGCAATAGGGAGTTGCTGAAAGAAAATCAATATTGACAAGAAGATAGGAAACACTTTCATTATTCGAATCATATGTAAATTATTTTTGTTTTATATTCATAAACAAAACAGTGTAACAACAAAATGAAGTCTCTTCAATAAAAATTTTCTGAAAAGAGTATTTTTTCATCAGTGGATAAGAAACTTTCTCGTCAGTGCAATAGTATACAACTTGTATTTGTCAAAGAATCGTAAGGTAGATGAAACGAGAAATGAGAAAACATTAGTACAAGAAAATTTTGATCTCAAGTCAAAAAATCAAACGTAGGATAAAATTAAATCGTACCAAAAGTCATATTCTCAAACTCTTATATCGAATGGTAACAGAAAATACCCGAAACATCTTACTTTTCTGCAAGATAGTACAATACGATTATAGAAAAATCTTATGATATGATCAAACTTGACAATAATCTTTTAGAGCGAATCGATGTAAAATTTCTGAAATCAGAAATCTTTTTTGTACGATTTCATCTGATCTTCCAAGATCATATGTCTACTTTTTTAATTTGAGTAGACGACAATTAATTCTGATAAATGATACTTTTACAAAATTGTTTTCAAAAGATCTTTTCAATGAATCTCCAAACATAGAATCAACCTTTGTTTTACATCATGTCTTTGACGAGTTCGTATGAAAATTATATATATATTGGCAAAATATTTCTCTTTCTTTTAGTCTCATTTTATTTCCGAATGTCTTACAAATTGTTCCCAAGAGGAATAATATTCTATTAACTGATTCAAAATATATCTTTCAAAACGTACTTATCATAAAGATATGGGATCAACATTTCGTGCCTCTTTTTGAATCTTACGAAAGGTGCAACTTTATTTTAACGGTACTTATCCTTTTTGTTATATTATTTATCAACTTGTGATAAAAATATATCACATTTAGTTTGAAAAAGAAACAATTCTATCTTCCAATAAAATTTCGATTAGAGAGAAATAATCGAAAATTAAAAATTTTTTATTGATGACAATCATAATGAATAAATCAATTTAGAAAAAAATAATGTTTGATGCTCATATTATGATTAAAAATTATTAAGAAACTATTGAAAATTTTCTTTTTCTTTACTGTATCGAGTATTTATTTTATAACACAATTATGTTACAATAACTAATTTTATTCAAATTCGATTATCTAACAAATTGATTCAACTTTTTCATCTATTTAAAAATCTCTTATTGACATTATTCAATTGTAAAAATAAACATCATTTTCAAAAATCTTTGCCAACATTATTAACCTATACTCGTGCAAGATATTTATATAGATTACTGATCAATTTCTATTTAGAAAATATTGAAAAGTGGTCAATACATGTTGCTTGTATTTTTATTAACACTTATAAATTAGTATTAGACAGATTATCTTTTTTTATGACCTATTTTAGCGATTTATATGTTGAAATAAGACAAATCATAAACTTTCAATTTGACTCAAAATTAATAATACAGATAAGTTTTATTCAAAAAAAGAAAAACCATATTGTTCGAATGGTGAAAAAAAAGAGTTTTACTTCGTTTATAATTCTCATAATTATTCATCGCTCTTATGATATACTTGTTATCGACCTATATTTAGATTTTGTTTTGATCAGTTTGCAATTAAAATCATTAATCATTTTCTTGAAAATTAGTGTAACTTTCAGTTAGTATATATTTCAATAGACTTTTTTTTATATATTTAGCTTACGCATTTTATGCTACCATGATTCCGCAAACCTAACAAATTTGCTAATCTATTAACATTTCATTGGAAATACACCAGATGAGCTTGTCAAATATATGAATATGACCCTATGAAATAATTATAAAATCTCGAAACTTCTAACATCATTATTTAGTCAATGAAGGGTGTGAGTGTGACACTTCGTTAGATGAATACCCACATTCTGCTCTTTCGAATGGTGAAAACCCCAGGTAGATATCTTGCACCTAGCGGAAGTTATTCAAAGAATGACCAGGTACCATTTATTTTGAAACGGACAATAGATATACCTAAATGGATAATTCAATTCTGTTCGTCTAGGATAAGTTGTATCAACAGTCGATACATATTACTTCTTAATTCTTGATTTCATATAAGACTATCTAGAACCTTGATTTAAAAAAGTTCTTCGAGGCAAATTACGATTATATACGTACTCGTCACTCCTTTCGGTAGTTAACTACAATAGTTGGTTAAACGAAGGAAAAATATCTTGTAAAATATTTCATAAATTAATAGATCATTAAGTTGTATACACAACGATCTAAATACTCAATTGATCTTTTGGTTTATTCACTGGTATTCACATGAATGAACTTATGTATTTTCAATGTAAAGACTGTTCACAGACTTTGTCGTTTATATCAGTTACAAATGTAAACAATTCGTCAGTAGATATATATTAATTTACCAAAATAAGCTTAATATAATTACTACTGATATTCATTTTCTGATCAATTGCTATAATTCATGACTAATATCTCGATAAATATTTAACATCATTCATTAATAAAAAATATTGTAAAAAGTCTAAATCGCTTTTCTATTATTATTTTTATTTCCATTTACAGCGAATAACCTCACGATTTATGATATAAGAAGAGATTAATAACGTGTTACAAAACGAAATCATCAGTGTGTGAAATGAATCGAATTGATGCTACTTTTCTCTCAGTATACCTTAGTCGAAATTAAAGGTTATTATTGATAAAATAGGAACAAGTTTATCCAAAACAATATAGATAGAAATGATGCGTTGGCTTATTTAAAATATCTTCTTGTTTAATAATTATTTTGAAGAAATTATCAAATCAAATAATCACTATTAAACACAAGAATTAGAATGTGACTGAGGATCAGTATGTATTTATACTACACACGTAAGCTATCGAGGAAAAAAAAGCATCGATGTTCATCGATGAGTTCAGTGAATTATTTATCGATGATATTTTTTTGTTTCTGACGAGGTCATTTATTCATTCTATTCAATAAACATAATTGATAGAACTAAATACCAATGAATATGAATCAGTCAAATGCCACATTTCTTGATCTACCTAATGAAATATTATTTAACATATTGATGAGATTTGACTTTATGGATGTTCTCTATTCATTATTGGATATTGAAAATCAGCAACTTAATATGATAGTAAAAGACCAAAAGTTTACTACAAGTCTCAATTTTGTATTGACAATGATAACTAATAATATATTGTTAATTGATGATTGTAAACTTGATCGATTCCGTATAAATACTTTGTCAAAAATTGCTCTTAATATTAAATCTCTTATTGTTGAATCGGAATCTATGGAATATATTCTTCTTGCTGCTGATTATCCTAATCTGGTTGTACTTAAATTCTTCAATTTCAATAACAAAATTGCTTCAAAATATTTTACAGGTAAAGCATTCTTCCACTAATATGAACACAGAGTTTGATAGACACGTTGTATATTCTACATGGTATTTAATTATTTCTCTTAATTTAGTCAAGTCACCATTTCACAAGATACTTGAAAAACAAATTCGAGATCTTATGTACACAAATATATAGTTAAATTCTTCAAAAATCTAAAACATTTATCTTTTACTAGATCATGTGTACTTTTATCATTTCGTAATTTACCTTTGACAGCTTACTCTTCTTCTTCAACTATTTACAAATTATCTATTTGTGTAAATCGTTTTTGAAAATTGTAGTACTTTACTTGATAGTCGTATCAAACAGTTAACTATGTTTGTTGTTAGAATTTCTGATGAGAATTATCAATAATCAATTGTTTATAATATGGTAAATTACTTTATAAATATATTAATTTTTCAAATTCGAACAAAATAATATTGGTGATAATATTAATTTAATCTTATAATAGATTTTTTTCATGTAAATTAATATTCATTTAACCTAACTATACGCTAAATATTTATAAAATCGTGATGATCTATTTGATGAACAAATATAGCAAATTTCATGTCGAGGGCGTAGGTATGTGGGATGTGGGCATAGATGTGAGAAAAGTCTGAACCGTTTCTTCACGCCGATACCCAACACCCACACCCCAAAAAACAAGTAATGCTTGAATCGACGAAAAAAGAAGGTTTATCAATTTAAAAAATCGTTAATCAAGACAAATTGTACCCAATAAACCTTGGAATAAACCAAAACAAATCTCAAATAACTAAATATTCTTTTCCTTTTTTTTAGATTGATTATTTCTTAGAAACAAAGCCTTAATTAAATTCACAATTAAATAAACTTCATCATCATGGTGATAGTCGACCATCTGTTAAAGGACAACGTCTCGATTTATTAAAAATTATTAAAGAAATTGATAAAGTTGGTCATGCTGGTGATGATCAACAACATTCAGAAACCATTCGTTCTTGTTTAATATTAAATGATTTATGTGAAAAACATAAAACAACATGATGTTAGTATGAAATTTAAATGAGCAATACTTTATTATCGATAAAAGATAAATTCTTTTGATTCAAAAAAACAAAACAAAGAATGTTATTTTTAGTCTTTTCCCTTATCGTATATCATCAATAGAAGATCATCGACATAATCAAATTGTTCCAGTTCGTCTTCATCGTGCACAAAATGATGAACATTTTGCAACAGCAACTATTCGTTATATGAAAGATTTTGCATCATTTTTTGGAAATGGTTGTGTATTTTATTTATGACAAGATGATAAATATAGAATTCTCCTTAATATACTAGTAGCTCATATTTAGTTATCAATGTTAATGCATTTGGATCATCATATATATTAACTCGATCACGATTGAACAGTCACATCAAGACATAAACTTACACCAAGTGTTTATACAGCATATGTTTTATCTGAAGATGATGATTTAGGTTATTCAGGTTAAACATATATTGTGACATGTTCAGATAAATATGATCAATCAAATGCTAAATCACATGCAGTGAATTTTGATCGTCTTTTTAATTTGAAAAAGTTGCACACAATGGAACAGCACAAGTAAAGCCAGTTGTTCTTTTTTACTGTTGATGGTGGTACAGATGAAAATCCACCTTCTCCAAAAACGCTTATTGCTAGTCTAAGAAAATTTAAGAAGTATTATTTAGATAGACTTTTTGTTCTTACACATGCGTAAGTTTTGTTATTTAAAAAATTTCCAAAAATAACATTTAACCTGTTATTAATCGTAGTCAATTAACGTATTATAGTGTTGAAGATCGTATGGCTGGGTGTGGGTGTGGGGTGTGGGGTGTGGATGTGGGTGTGGGTGAGTGTGGGTGTGAGTGTGGGGTGTGGGTGTGGGTGTGAGTGTGGATGTGGGTATGGGGTGTAGGTGTGAGTGTGGGGTGTGGGTGTGAGGTGTGGGTGTGAGTGTGGGGTAGTGGCGGCGCCACAGGTGGGCGGAGATGGGCTGAGCCCACCCTAAAATTCCTTCAGCCCACCCTCAATATTTGTAAGTTGCAGCAAAAGATGGCTTCCAGGGTGGGCTCAATTACAGTGAGCCCACCCACATTTGAGCTAGAGGGGGCTAAGCCCACCCTAGTAAAAACTCCTGGCGCCGCCGCTAGTGTGGGGTATGGGTGTGAGTGTGGGGTGTGAGGTGTGGGTATGAGTTCATCTTCTCTCAACCTACACCCACATCGCACACCCACACCCTACATCCCACACCCCACACCCACACCCCACATCCACACCCACCCATACCCACACTCACACCCACACCCTCCATATACGATTCCTTTAATTTTGTTCCTTTAAGTGTATATGACGATACTAGATCTCATAGTTCCTATGACGAATACGATGCGCTCAACAACATCGCATCATTTCAGTGGAGGGTCAGCGACGTTTGCGCCGCGTTACTTGTGTATTTAGAAAACAATTGTTTAACATCAAGTTCTTAATTTAGCTGCTAAACTTTATCTTATGAATCCTAAACAAACACAATTACTTGTTCAATATGTATTTAATTTAGCTAAATATGATACTAATTATGATACACGTGATAAAGCAAGGCTTCTTCGGTAAAGATAAGAATTTAATTGATTAAATATTCAATGGTCCTTTTTTTTAAACAGAACTTTATTTTTTCACTCAGAAAAATCTCCATCAGTAAGTAGAAATGCAAAAAAGATTTTATTAACACCTAAATCAGCACCAATACTCGAATCAATTCTTCGAGGTTAATTGATTAATTTTGAAATTTTTATTTTCTTTTTCTTTTCCTCTTGTTTATTAGGTCAAGAACAGTATACAATAGGTATATTATCATATGTTATTGTTCAAAAAGCTGCAAGTTATCAAGATTTATCGGATTTTCCAGTTGAACCACCAGATCCAACTGTTCGAAATGTTGAAATTATCCGTCCACCAACATCACCACATGAACAATTAAGAAATCTTGTGCAAATGCTGGAATAGCAGCAGGAGGAAAAAAGAAAAATCGCACAGACGAAGAATTTTATTCAGATGAAGAAGGAGAATTCGAAGAAGAGGAAGAAGAAGAAAAACCAACAGATAATATAAATGAGACAGATGAATATGAACAATTAGATACTCTTTTACCAAATATTATTGATAATCAACCTGAGAGTAGCGAAGAAGAATTAAGTGACGAAGAGGGAAAAGAAGAAGTAATAATGCTTTGCTTTCTTACAAGATCTAACTTTTCATTTTTAGCCAGCATAAAAACAAGTTTCAACAGTTGGTAAATCTCCTCCAACAATCGGTGTTAGTAATTATCTCATTCCCTCCACAGAGAAATCACTTTTAGAAAGGATTGTAAGTCTCTCACTCCCTCTTCTCAAACCTATATTATCTATTCTTTAATTCAGTGAAATCATTTCTTGGTGCAACTTCAACATCAACACCAACTATTCAACAAACAAATAAAACAAATACATTAGATGATTTAAATAGTTTACAATCATCACCTGTTAATTATTATCAACAATATGATTGTTTTAATCGTATAACAGGTCAAGGTTCACAAATTCAGTATCATTTTTCAGGTACATCATTTCGACTTGCACCAAATATGGTTCATGTTGAATTAATTTCTACAAATACAACAACAAATCGAGATATTTATTCAATTAAATTCTTAAAATCCGTATGTTTTCATAGCTTTTGTAGAAAAACAAATATTTGTTTTTTTTCTTAAATAGAAATCCGATGTGAATATCGAAGAATTTAATGAAATCGATATATTACCAAGCGATGCAACAATAATATCATCAATTGGTGTTGATTTTAATAATAAAACTTAACCAGCTTTATTTGATATATCATTTGATGGTAAACAATTGTCAAGTCCATTATCAATATTATGTCATGTTGGTGAATTAATTGAACAAAAACTTTTAAGTGAACAAGAATTTAATCAAAATTTAGGTAGAAGAAAAACCATCTCATTTCTTATTAATGGAAGTATTTTTGTTTAGCTCGTCTTCGTGGTATGAACGAAATAATTGATAGTGTTAAATTAAGTGAAATACAAAAAAACAATTAAATTTCACAACAATTCAAACTAAAATTCTTCAATCTGCTAATATTTTATCGGGACGATCAAATTTTGGTGATTCAACAATATATCGGTAAGTAATTAACAAAGGGGATCGTTCGAAGTGATTCATCGCTTTTGAATTCATCGCATTGCCCATAAGTAGAGTACCTGTGGACTAGAAGAGACCAAAAAGGATATCAGCCCATATGGCGATTTAGCTGAGATATAGAGGTTTTACGGAAATTTTCTTGTAGAACCTGGACTTTCGAAATTTGACCTGAAACTGTACATGTATGAAATCTTCACTAGACTAGTTTCTATGAAAAATTTCAGAAGTTTTCGACATAATATTACTGAAATATGAATATTTCAAAATATAGACGCTTCTTCATAGATATTCTAGAAAACAAGAGTATTTTGTCAAGTCATATCTCAGCGGCACTATGTCAAAACCTTTTGAAATTTTCCATAAAAACTAGTCTGGTGAAGATCTTCGTATAGGTACAGCCTCAGGTCAAAATTCGGAAAGCAAGGTTCTACAGGAAAATTTCTGTAAAACTTCCATATCTCAGCTGAATCACAACATGAGCCAATGTCCGTTTCGGCTTGTTCTAGTTTACAGGTGCCCTACTTATGGGAAATGCGATGAATCACTTTGAAAGATTACTTCGTAAATCAACTCGACTTTATTTATTTTTTTCAAATAGTTTTTCTGGTCAAACAATATCAAGTGAATCATTAATACTTCTAACAATTCAATTAAATATTCTTCAATTAATAATAAATTTAACTATAAATTCTGATCGAATTATTCTTGCTACAATGTTATTAAATGATACTAAACAGACATTATCAATAGCATGAGAAATGATTGTCTTTTTTTTTGTTTTGTGTGTTGTTATAGTAATTATTTTCAATTTAATTATTAATGATTTTTTATTTTTTGACAAGTGTGCAATAATTTGAAAATAAAAGTTGGTGTTACTAAACGGTGACTATATGAAATTTAATTATAAAAACGAATATTGTGTTTTTTAAAACGTGGAAAGAGTATTTATCATATAAAAAAGTATGTAAAAATGAAAAACGTAAAGTTGAAAAAAAGGCAAATGAAGGTCGAGATGAATATGGTCTGAAAAAAACAGATATTTATTAGTTTGTTTTTTCTTTTGATTATATTTAATTGATTTTCTTTTTAACAAGAAGTATTAAAAGAAACGGAATCAATGATTTCACATACAAAAAGTAGTTTTATTAAATCGTGGAAAGAATTTCAAGATGTTTATGTAAAATAATTTATTTTTAATTAAAATTTTTTTGCCTCTTCTTTTTTTCTAGAATACAGCAAATAATGATGCTACATTAAAACAATCAAAAGAATATATGATGAAGCACAAAACAGTTATGATGAACTTAATAAAGCTCATTAAGAAGATCGTCTTGTACAAGCATAAATTACTCCATTTTATTAAAACACAGTTTTAACTGTGATGTTTCTTTTATACATTTCACATCTCACTAAATGAGTTTAATAATAACACACACTCACTTTTAGCAAATCAATAAAACTTTTCTATTATGAATATTTTCTTTGCCCAAATAATCATTTTAGATTTTTATTTCTATAATCTTTTTCATCTATTTGCAAAATGGAACAAGCATTAAATGATTTATCAACTATCTCAAACGATCAATTGTAAGTTTGCAAAAGATTGCTCATAAATGTCACGAATACTTCTGCTTGCTTTTGCCCTTTTTCAGGAATAATCGCGTAGGCATTCTTTTTTCCATGCATTTTGCTCATATGCACGAAATTCAAAAAATTCACTACGTTAAAAAAAATATGCATGAACTTTTGAATATTTTTCTCCCATAGCCTTTAGGCGTATCGATAAGACGTTTTCTATCTATTTCCTCTATGGCATCAAACAGACTAAAACAATCAAAACAGAATTAGTCAATAGAATTGGTACAAAAGCTAAAACAGAGTTAATCCATCTTTTTGAAATAACTTAACTCTGAGTGAACTTTAATGTGCTAATGATACAATAGCTTGATTAAACAATGGAATATATGTATATATATATGAGTAGATAGATGAATGAAAATGATGTCGCTCGAGAGAACTATTTATTATAAAACAGTACACTACATTTTTTTAGTCTTCTCTAGATTATGAGTTTCAAAGGCAGTTCTAGTCCAGCATAAAATAATAAAGTTGTTTAATGCTCGAAAATATAATGTATTCATTGATTTTCACCACATTATATAGGATATTCTGAATTTGAATTAGCAGATTAGCTGTTATATATGCCAGAGTACTGAATTAAAACAAAATTTAATTTAATTCATTTCTCTAATGTGTTTGAGGTCTTACCAAATCAATAGCCATTTTTTTGTAAGAGAAAAAAAATAATGTAATAGATGTGTGCATAGCTGTACATCCTAAAACCTTTTATACATTTCTATTCTCTTTCACAAAACAATGAACTTCACTCTCTCTATGTTAATTGGTGAAATAGGTGAAAGAAAGAGCGAGAAAAAAAGAGAAGCAAAAAAAAAAAACGTCTCCGCGAACGAATGTTGTTCAAGATGCACTTGTGTTCTAAGTCTGAAACACACTGGAGATGTGAATAAAATTTAATTTTTTTTTATATCAGTTTGTTATGTGCCGTAAGATTGATTCACATATAGAAAAAAAAGAAAAGATACAATAACTCAAAACTAAAACATGTAGTAATTATTGTATCTCTTTTTTTCTATATGTGAATCAATGTTACGGCACATAACAAACTGATATAAAAAAAATCAAATTTTATTCACGTATCTAGTGTGTTTCAGACATAGAACACAAGTGCATCTTGAACAACGTTCGTCCGCGAAGACGTTTTTTTTTTATTTCTCTTTTTTTCATGCTCTCTCTTTCACCTATTTCACCAATTAACATAGAGAGAGAGAGAAATTGATTGGTTTGTGAAAGAGAATAGAAATGTATAAAAGGTTTAGGATGTACAGCTATTCACACATTCATTATATTGTTTTTTTTTCTCTTACAAAAAAATGGCTATTGATTTGGTAAGACTTCAAACACATTAGAGAAATGAATTAAATTTTATTTTATTTTAATTCAATACTCTGGCATATATAACAGCTAATCCGCTAATTCAAATTCAGAATATCTTATATAATGTAGTGAAAATCAATAAATACATTATATTTCCGAACATTAAACGACTTTGTTATTTTATACCTGTCTAGAACTGCTTTTGAAACTCATAATCTAGGGAAGACTAAAAAAAATTAGTGTGCTTATTCTGCACGTATAGCTAAAAAGAAAAAGAAAAAAGTGTTATGCATGTTGATAATTTTTCATAATTATATGATTTAATATATTCATATTTAGATCATTGTTTATCAACGTGAAATTGATCGATTAACAACAAGAATCAATGAATTAAAAGTATTTTATATGGCTAATCAAATAACAGCTGCACAAACAATTGAATTATCACAAGCTGCTGGACAAAAACTTTTGGCACAATTCGAATTAGATAAATTAAATGCTGGTAAACCCATTTTCAATTATCCTCACGGACTCTCACCCTCTTCCTTTTAGAAGGTCAACGTCGTAATAATGCAAATCCAACAACAGCAACTGGCAGTAATTAACTATTGATGGAATTATTGTCTATTGTCTGTTGTCCGTTGTCTGTCGTCCGTTGTCTTTTGTTTATTGTCTATTGCCTGTTTTCTGTCCTTTTGGTTTGTTGTTTTATCCTTCTTTTCTTTTTGTTCTTTTCTGATTGACAGGTTCTTCTTATTCTATTAAAAGATCCAAAAAAAAAAATTTTTCAAAATTATCTTTTATTTTACCTCGAAGTGATATTCGATCAGTTTCGATCATATAAGATAATATCCATATACAATAAATTAATTTTCGAATATTATTTACTAAATAAAAAGAAATATATGTCGCAGGAGAAATTATCATCAAATACTCTATTAATGAATGATTACCAACAATAGGTGACATTCCTATTGGCAGTTGATATATATGATATTATTGATGTAGATTTTCTATGTAACAAAAAGCTTATTGAAATGTTTGAGGAAAAAAAAAACAAAATGAGAAAGATTTTTAAAAGTAAACATGCATTATAATAGTTTGCATATCTCATTATTATTATAATGTGAGAACATAATAAATAATTGTAAATACTAATGAAATTGTAACTTTATTTTCTTTCTAAAAGTCCTATAATAAATGATGGATATTAAAATAATAGAATAACTTGAAGTGAGGAACGATAATAGATAAATATTTTGAAAATGATGTTATAAATAATTATGTCTTATTCGAGTAATAGAAAAATTACACAAGGTAACGTTCGATTTATTATAATTAAAGAATGATGAAAAGTAAATTTAACAATTTTTTTCGTCTCATTTGGAAAAAATTGTTTCTCTCGACATAGTCAATCACACTTTCTACATGCATAGAATGTATTTTCCACGGCCTAATCATCAATCCTGATAAATTATTATTATATCTCTTTAGTTGACTGTTTTGTTTGAAATTGAATTATTATATGAAAATAATGTTTTTCGTTTTAAACGCTAATTTAGTTTTTTTCGAACAAATTTTTAATACACCAAACAAGAAAAAATAAAAATAGATCTGAATAAATGTGTATGCAAATATAAACCTTTGGCTTTATGATAAAGAATGGCACACAGTCAAAAAAAATGATAATTATGTTTTAGAAGTTCTATTTAATGTTTTTGTTTCCATATATATTGAAATATGTTTCTCATAACTTGTTATTTTTTAACACTCGTTCTTTCATTATCAGTTGAGCTGTCATTAGAATTTTCTTCATCATCCTCAATTCTACTATTGGCTGTTCGTTTTCATTTAGTACTCGTATTAATTTCATCAACATTTCGACCTTGTCTTCATAATGTGTGCGATCGTCTTTTACATGTCCTTTAAAAAAATAAAGATCATTTTATAAAATAAAACAAATTAACCTTGAACATTAATAGTATTTGCTTGTATTTCAATTAATTCTTTCCCAGTATCACGTTTTTACGAAACTTTTACACATTCTTTATTTAATAAACTACCTAAATTAAAAATATTTTTATTAAAAAAAACTAATTTAAGACAATCAATTTTGGCTTTATTCAATTAAAATTATTCTAATTCAGTTTTTTTTCGTAACACATTGAATACTATATATTCGAAATTATTCTTTTAAATATTCAATATATGCTTATATGCAATCACTATTGTTTTTGTGTTGATTTTTTTGTATCATCATTTGTTGTCCTTTGTTCATCTTTATCTTGATTTGTTGATGAATTTTTTTAAAGTTCACTTTTTTATTATTTGAATTTATCGTCTGATATGATTGAGATTGTATGAACTCATAATTTATTTACAAGGCTACTTTAGTGAGATTGATGAAAGTTCAAAAACGATCTGCATCTATACTATACTCTTTTTCTGAATTTTGACTCTTCAACTGCAACCAAACGATTAAATAAAGTAATTTTGCTACGAATAGATATGATTGTTATTATATTTTAGACGTTTATATTCCAATAACGTTTCGAAAAATATTTTCATTCTATGTGAAGAAAAATCACAAGATTTTATACTCTGTACTGTAAACTTTTTCTCACTCAGTTTCATGGATTTCATTTTACTTATAAAGAAATCTATGATACAATGCTGCAAATTTGATAAAATAATTTGTATGAATACACGAATATAACAGACTTGTATGGAAGAAGAAGAATCGTTTTTTATACCAACACACAAAAATCAAAATAAACGTGTCAGAGCTGCACAAGTATGAGTGCATCTTGTATTATTCTGTTTCATCTACTATTCCACCTACGTGTCACTCTATTGACATATATAATCTCAAGAAACCTACAATACTAAAATTCATGTATTATGTATTATGTAATATGTATTGTATATGGATCCACATATAGCCCCCAAAACCTAGATTTCTAGAATACATATATGATGTATTTTGTATTATAATTATATTTTCGTTTTAACGAATGGATACACGCTGAAAATCTGAAGTGGTAGGGTGAATTATTTTTGTATTTATCATTATGTATTGTTTTAATAGAGCATCTCCCTTGATTTTATACTGTTTCGCTAGTGTATGTTGAAGACATGGGTTTATATACTGAACCTTTTTGTCGGTAACTCAAAATCTGATTAGGTTCGAGAAGAATATCGAGAAGGGTGCTTTCTGATTTATGGTTTTATCTTTTACGTGCCTTTTGTTTTCATTTCTATCGAGCGAGTATTATCATTATTTATACATTGATAAGCAATGCACCGTGGTACCGTTATCATAATCGGTAACTGTACCATACGAAGCTGCTATGATGCCAACAAAAATCTTGAAAAAGAATAAGATCACAAATCTCATCTTAGCAACTAGATTTAAGTGAGCTGAATTTCAGTTGAATTAATCTGTATTTTCAATTAGGAAATTGAGTATGTACTTTTCTTGCCACAAATCATATTAACACAATCGTTTCAGGATTACTCTGAAACATGAAAATTCAGATCTAAAAAATATCTCACTTCCGACGAAAAAAAAACATCAGATGATGCCGACATTACAGTTTTATTAAACTATATCGATGAAGTGAAGGCAATGTCACAGATATAGTAATGAATGGAGAGAACGCATCAGGCAACTCATAAATAAAAAAACGAACAGTTATGAACAAAGGACGATGAGAATACAAAAAAGATAGCTCATACTTCACTCACAATGACAGCATTATCCCTCTCGTTGGTCTGCATGTTTATCTTCAAAGGTGGATATGGTACAGGTGCGTCTTTGTTTTTTCAGTCATACCTACACCCACACCATTTTCCAGTATTTTATTATAGATTCCGACATTCTTTTTAAGATAAAATAGAAATCATGAAGCCAATGTTGAAGATCAAGATGAGATCTAGCTGAGGATGAGGGCTAATTTCACTGTGCCATAATTTTCTTTTGACACAGTCAGACTATATTATTTACTATCTAAAGACACATCTGATGATGTGAACCAATGCCAGAAACATAAATCTTTGTATAAGAGTTTCGAATACTTATATCATTCATAGAAAGCCAATATCACTACAATAAATAGATGTTTACAAGATAATACAGTTCTCTTATACCTAATGCATAATTTTTTTTCAATTAAATATTTCCTTTCTATAGCCAAAATGAAATCTTATTTTGAAAAATTCATTCAAAAACAAAAAAAGAATATTGTGAGCATATTGCACACTTTATTTTATCTGTGAAATACATAAAAACAACTGTTTGAAGAATTACATTGAAGCATAACAATCACCAATATAGAAGCTTAATAAACAAAAACATCGTGTCTTCAGTTTTGAGCAATAAACGAAAAAAAGAAAAAGGAAAACAATCAAGAAAAACTCACAATACATATCACAAAAAAGAAGCAACAAAAACAAAAATGATTAAGTAATAGAAATTTTGTGTCCATTCTTTTTGTTAAATAATCAATTATTTTATTCTGACTTTGGTTTCGTAAAACGTATTAATGTTTCTGGTGATCGGTATAAAAATACAAGTTTAGCAAA
>CAJNOL010004316.1:0-16209 GCA_905250125.1 Rotaria sordida | reverse complement strand
TAATATGGTTTGCTCTACTTGAATCATTATTTGAAATTATGATAGATACTCTATATCCATTCATTAAATAGATCAAATAATAGAATTGAATCTTACTTTGTAAATGCTAATGAAGCCATATGTCCATCAAGAGAAAAACCATGTAGAATAGCTGATGTTAATTTCATTTTTTGACACCAATGAAGTAGCATAAGTGTTTCTAAAACAAGTGCTTCACCCATGATATATAAATTGGTAACATACAATAATGATGAACGAGATTGATCTGGTGGTTTTCTTAAACCATAATATGGATTTTCAAGAAGAATTGAACCTATAGGATATTGATTAATTAATGAGACTGCAGTAAATAACCTTCGTCGACAAAAACCATGATCACCTGTTCCATCATAAGAAATTTCTATTGGAATTGAATCAATACCAAAACGATGATCACGTGATAGAACAAGTTGAAAATGAGCTGTAGCTACTTGAGATGGAACCTATTTAAATAAATATAACAAAAAAAAAAAAGATAATATTAATTAAATGATTAAAATAATTTTAATTACTTACCAAATGTGGTAAATAATTGACAAATGGTGAACGAAATCGATCATTTATATAATTTTGATTACTTTTTTGTTTCTTGTTTAATTATTTCAACAGTACTTTCCTGTACATTTTCAGCTGGTACAAGTTCTAAACACTCATCTCTTACAGCAATTTTTTCACGTCGATAGGTAAAAATTTCTTGTAAATAAAATGGATTTCCCCAGCCACGTACAAATGATTGAGTTAATATAAAACGTCGAAAGAGATTATCGAAATTCATCATTTCAATCGTACTCGAATCTTTAATGTCATCTAGAGAATTGTTGATCTGATCTTCTTTTTCTTTAATCGAACAAAAAACAGGACAATACAATGCTTTAATATTCTCAATAGTTTATAAACACATGCACACCTACAAAAAAAAACTCTTATATGTTCTTTTTATTTTCCTAAATCAATCTCGTTAGTTTACTATGAAAACAAAAAACAATATTTTTATTGCATAGTATCAGTAATGTTAAGTAACATTTGAGGACCATGTGGTAAATAGACGCTATTTCTTGATTTTGATAATTGATTTGCAATACCATCAGCGGCTTCAATTCGTCGAAGTTCGATCAAACCTAACATGAATATTAAAACAAAGTAAGACAGGATAATAAAAGATATTCGAAAATTTACCATCACCAGCTTCATCTAAAGCTTTGCCAATCAAATCAGCTGTACGAGCATCACCTTCTGCTGCAATAACATTTGCTTGACGACTTTGTTCCGTCTGTTTTTTTTTATCAAAAAAAAAACAAACTCATACAAATTTTATTCTTATTGATTTACTTTTTCGACTAAAAAGCGTTGTTTGAATTCAACAGCACTTGTAAATTCAGGTCTAAAATTTAAATGTGTCTAATTTAAAGAAAAAAACTACATATAATTAACTGGAGACTCTTTTTTGTTGTATCTTACAATTGAAATATCATCAAGTAATAAACCAAATTAAGCAGCATGTTCTATTAATAATTCACTAACACGTTGAGAAATAAGTGTACGTTGTGTAATCAATTCAATAGCATCAAATTGAGACTTAGTACAACAGACTTTAAAACTTCATTAATAATCGATGATAAAACACGTTCTTCACAATCTAAACTCAAATTTGCAAAAAAGTTTTGGTAAAAGTTCAGCTCTTGGTCGATAAAGAGTACGTAATGTTATATTAATTGTTTGTAAATCTAACCGATCAGTTGAGTCGCCATCGATGGCCACAAAATTTTTTAAGATACCTCAGCCATATACATTCATTGATGTTTCAATAGACATCGTATTTACCTTCTTTTTTTCGCGAGCTTACATTTTCCTCATGTTCACCTCTCTCCTGAAGTTGACTGTTTTCTTCTAGCTTTTATACCTTTTATTTCTGTTATTGATGGAACAGATCGTGGTCGTGTACGAATATCAAATATAATTGGTCTACGAAGCCATGAAATCATAAAATGAGTTCCTTCTTCAATAACATCTAGTTTAACACCTTGAAAACGATCAAAAATAACATTTCGATGACCATCATCAATTAGAATATATTTATATTTATAGAAAACAAGTTTTTTTTAATCTTTTCATATTTACCATTATAAAGCATACAATTAATCACACCACCAACAATAGCTAAACCAATACCAATTCTTCCTAAAACACTAAATTCTTCTATCGAAATAAAATATTATCTCAATATCTTACCAATATTATTAAATAAACGAGATGAATTTATTAGCAAATAGTTCCAGAAACAAAACGAAACCATACGAAAATTCTTCATATCTCTATCGATAGAAAAAGAAAATGCATCACTATTTAATTTATCTATCTACTACAATAACAAACCAATGTAATATAGACATAGAAAAAGATTAAATAACAATAAACTTTGAAAGCAAAAAAAAAATACATGCATACTTTTAAATAAATCGAAATCCACTTGAAAAAATGTGAGCACCGTTTTTTATTTTAGACAAAATAAAAGAAAAGCAAAACGTGTATAAAGTTTAGCACCGTTCAGATATTGTTCACCATTGGGTTTTAATGAATTTGAATTGCTTCGTATGCTGGAACAGTCTATAAAGAAATTATTTATATAATAGAAAAAAAACAATGTTTTTCAATTACTATAATTTGATTTTGCTGGAAAAAATTGTTGTGGAAATGATGCACCATCAACACGAAAATCTTCAAGATTTTTATAGTTTTTTAAAATTTCTTCAAGTTTTGGATTGATTTTTGTCGAGAATATTTTTAAAATGCCCAGAATTTTTCTAAACCATATAATTGACTTAAATAGAAAAATTATTTTTGTTATTGACACTTTTCTTTTATTTTTTTTTTGTGTAATCTTTTTTATTACCAGCTTCATGATCACAAAGAGTTTTTTGCTGAAAATCTTCAAATACATCTTGACGAAAATGTTTTTCTATACCATATGTATAAAATCGAAATAGACATTCAACACCATATCTATACATAAATAGTAATATTCAATTTTTTTTCTTATTATTTTTCATAAAAACAATTCATTTATATGCCGATGATCAGTTTTAGTATCTTCAACAGCATATTGTTTAAATTCATTGTACATATGACGATTAAATTTTTCACATAAGAAAAATGACTAAAAACGATAGAATGTATTCATTTCCATTGATTGACCAGGACCAAGTTTAACGCGTTCTAGAAATTAGATCATTACAGAAAACAAAATGTATTTTATTTGTAAATCAACATAACTTTAGATTATAAATATTTTCTATGAAATAATAAAGTTTGACGATCAGTGAAACTTAGTGTTTTTAATCATTGATGATTATTTTATTGCTTTTCAAATTTATCATGTAGATAAGATGATAGTATTTATTAAAAAACTCCATAAAAGAGTAAAATCTTTGTTTTTTCTTTGAAAATTATAGCAACAGACATATTCTCTGTTATCTATTTAAATAAGAATATAAGTCTTTTTAGACTCTGATTTTTACCGGAGAGTAGTTTTCGCTGTTGTTTTTAGATATGTTGACTGTTCTTTATTCATTAAGAGACTTGTTTTCTTTACGTTCAATGCCACGTAATTTCAATCTTTTTTTACCAGTAGTTTGTTTCTCTCGAAATATTGTAAATATGTACTGAACTAATAATCTTTTTTTTCTCTACGATCAAAGTTTCTTTTTTACCATCAAGACATTGTTGTTTATATTTAAGATAAACTTGTTGAGTAAAACCATTTTGTTGTAAAAGTGTATGAGATGAATGTTGAACCATAAAATCATATGAATTTGAATTATTTCCATGCCAATAATGTGAATCATTGTATGATGATGAATATTGATCATAGAAATCTTGTTGTCGAGTTCTAAATAAGAAAAAAAGACTCATTCTATACTAATAATAATTGACATTCAATTGTTTGTATTAGGAACAAAAAATATAAGAAAATTCGTCAAAAAACAAAATAAAGCAACACAAGTTACTTTTTTACTATATTCATTTACCTTACCCATATTGAACGATAAGAAAAATGATCTTATTAACTATGATAAGTAATGTGAAAGCAAAACGTTTAGAAACGCAGTACTTTTGACTTCTTTTCTTAACGATAATAACTACTATTCATTTCAAAATAAGGTGTGCTCTATTGGTTTTTGAATAAATTTTGATAGAAATATCAAAGAGACCTGCAGTTTTCACCATTCAAGGGAGAAGATCCAAAGCAATCGAAATATATCAAAATTTCATTGGCTAATTGGATAAGTTCTTGGCGAGAATTTTGGAAGGTTCCGGATCTTCTCTCTTGAATGGTGAAAGCCGAAGATCTCTATGATGTTCCTATCAAAAATTATGCAAAAAAAAACAATGGGGCACATTATATTTTGAAATGAAAAGTAGAACAAATTAAAGAATCATTAAAACATTTTTTATTTTAAATAATAAAAACAGAAACTTTTTTAAATTGGCAATAGCTTAGTTCAGTCATTGTTTGACGAATAGTTGACTTACATTAGAAATAAATCAATAAATAAAGAAATAGAAATAAAATCAATAAATACTTGTTTATCTCTAGCTTGTTCAATAATTTTTTAAAATTGTTCAAGCCATTCTTTTCTTTTTGAATCAATAAAATCATATGTTTGAATTAAATCATCAATTGTTTGATTTAAAATCGATAAAGCACCATTTGTTCTATATGGAGAACGATAACAACGTGCAACATCACTCAAACGAAATTCTTTCAATGATTTTGATACATCCTTATCAATACTTTTATTTAACTTACAAAATCTTTATCTATTTTCCAAAGATCAGACTATACTTTACAAGAATCTCGAATATAACGAACTCGATTGTATTAATCAAGTACACCATCACTTCTATATTAATAAATATAAAAAAAAACAAAATATTTTCATTTTTTATTTTCGAATTTCTTAGTTTAACCATATCGATAAATATTCTATTCAAACAAATTTATTTTCAAAACATTTTTATAAGGATCGATCAAATTTATTTCCTTAGAAATTTTTAATCGATAATTCGAACTATTTTATCATTATTTCGTCTTATAGAACGTTTCTATCTAGCAGTTAAAAACAGATTTTCGACAAAACAAGTTCAAATCGGATGAAATATTAACCATTTGTTAGCGATCGCTCAGTAGAGAGAAATAAATTGTGTCAAAATAGTTCAGGTCAATATAATGTTTCTAGGATAGATTATTAAAACAGTAAATAATTTTCGTTGTCAATCTTTATATATAATCAGATAATCCATATAGATTCATCTAGAAATCGATTTATATAATAAATAACGAATTTTGGACCAAATTCAAGGAGATAGTTAACTATTTAAATTAGCTTTGAAAAAATAACAATAAAGATTTAATATGAAAGTTTGGTTTTTTTAATTCTACGAATATGAAAACTATTTTTTAAATCTATTTAAATAATATAAAACGTTTGGTTAAATTTGAAAAATTCTTTTTAACAATTTGAATACTCTTCAAAACAAATGATATTTTATTTCTAGATAAAGATTTTTTTTAATGAAAAACAATAATATATAATTATTATCTTAACTCGACAATAATAACATAAAATAATTTCATTATAAAACTATAGAAAAATTTTTAACAAAAAAAAAACACTAGCAAAGGGTTAACTCAATTAAATTAAAATAAATTGAATAAAATCTTATTTCTATCAATATTAGTCTAACCATTGAAATGATTTATTATATTAATATAAGATTTCATTCATTTATTTAAGAGTTTGATTTATTTCAATAAATATCTTCCATTCGTATAATATACGTTAAATCGATCGAGTCATTTCGATTTCCATTGAAAATAATTCTTTGAATATATTATATCTTTCGAATATAATTTATCAGTATTTTTTTCTCTCATTTCAATGTTAAAAAACTATTTTATTAAATCGAAATAAACTAAACATAAATAAAGATAATAAATGAGATTTATTTTTTATTTTTAAATAGAATATATCAATTCTATATATTATTTTATTTTTGAATCTCTAATATAAATAAATCTATTAATATTATAATATAACCATATTCAATAGAATTACAATTATAATAACAAAAACAAGAGAAACATCTTATCATATAAATCGATTATTTAAAATGTTAATTAAAATAAATATATATATATATTGAAAAAAAACTTATATAGAATAAGTTGTTGTCTTTTTATTTGAATTAAAAAAATGAAAATCTCATCCAAGAATACGTTGCAAGACTTGATCGTTGTTCGGAATTTGATCGATTATTATTAGATAAATAATTCTCATTTGCTAATCTCTCAATAAAAGAATGCTTTCCATTAAATGATGCCAGGGGCACTCGTTTTTTTTTCAATATTATAATTATATAACGAAACGACGAAAAAGAACAGAGAGCCCTTCGATAATCAATTCTTTACCAAATATTCAAATATAATATAAACAAATCATTTTCTAATAGAGATATTTTATTTCTAACAGTTAACTATTTATCGAGATAACCTTAGACTTATTTTAAACAATTAACCATTTACATTGAAATAAAATCTTCTATTTTACACCGAATTATCTTTTATTTTCATTGAAAATCTTTTTTTCTATTGAAACATCCTAATAAGATATAGTATATGTAAAATCTCGTTTCGGTCTTCAAAGATGAGACAACTATCAATCTCGACATTTTTCGGTTAGGATTCAATCTTACTCTATAGTCAACATTTTATCTCGGAAATAAAATAAAATCAGTTTACCGGATATATTATATAGGATAAAATTCCAAAATGATGATATCTATTTATCGTCTAGAGATATCTAACATCTATTTAAACTACTTGAAACGAATCATCAAATCACCTTGGTCAACATATATATAGCAATTGAGAATATTTTCAAATTATTCTCTAAAATCTCGATTAGGATAAAACTAATCTTTAGATGTTATGATCAAATCAAATGTTTAGAGATTAATGATAATAGGGAGGATCGAAAAAGTGCTTATGTTATATGGTAACGATACCCGCAGGAAAGAAAATAATCTTATGTTTTTTTCTCTCATCCATAAAGTATATCTTATGTGTTTTTTTTTTCATGCTAATAGAGTTCGAATATTGAGGTTAAACTTAATTATAGAAGAGAGAAGAAAAAAAAACGACGAGAGATAGAATAGATCAATTAGATTTTATTTATTTAAATATTAATATTAAATGAAATTTTAAATAAAATCAATATAATGTTAGAACAAAACTTGTGTTCGATCTTTGTTACCTAAAACAAGTTCAGCTCTAGTTCAGAACTGATGAACTGTTCAAAACGCTCACTACCACAAACTGAACTATTTGAACAGTTCTTTTAAACAAACTGAACCTTTCCAAATACTGTAGCTCTATGAGCTGATCATCATGAAAAGTTACACATACCATCTTCAGGATTCCTTAGGGGCATCACAGGCTGGATATCTATGACTCCTTAAGTGTTCTATGGGGATATTCATAGGTCCACAAGTTCTATTATATAGGGGTACCAATAGTTCCTCAAGTTCTATTAAATAAGAGTACCAATAGGTCCTTAAGGACTATCTTATGGATATCCCTGTATAATAGACCTTCAGGGTCTATGGATACACCCGTATTAAAATATCTAGTGTAGCTTTAAGTTCAGTTTATTTGAATGGAGTTTCTGAACGTGAGCCGGTCGATCCCTATTCCTTACTGCTCTCAAGAATGATCTTTTTTTAGACAGTTTGATCAAAATTAATCTGTCGTCAATTATTCTTCACTTTTTGAAGTACATATAACACTCGGATTTAAATCCGAGGTTTCCACATTTATTTAAAAATTCTTTCATTTCTCATAGATATTTCAAATATGTTTTATGAATAAATAGAAAAATAGAAATTTATTATTGAGAACACAAAACACTATTGTATTGTATATTATTATTATTATTCGAGTATATTAAATATGATGATCACTAACTTATCTTAAAATATAAAATTGCCTTTAGTTATTGAAATCTTGTTTTAATAAAATAATATACAGAAAATTTTGAATGATTTTGGTTTAAACTGGAAGATTAAATAGAAGTATCTGTTATAGAGATCGATAAATCCCATGATATTATGAAAAATATACTATAAGTATATCAAAACAGAAAAAAAACTATTATTTTCTAATTTAACCTTCAATCTAACTGAGAATTATGTGTTCTCTCGATAATAATAACATAATGAATATATGAGTCAGAATAATAATAATTATTTTTCAATCACAGTCAAAGCGAAAATCATTAATTATTGCACATATACAATATTGTAGATGAATTCTGAAGCATAATATTACAATGAAAATTTTACATAAGAAAAAAACAAACAGTTGGTGTATGAGTGTGAATAATCCTATCTTCTTCGACCCACACTCCTATATATATAAGATGAAAATTTTTTTCGTCGACGACGACGTGATATCGATGTACGTCAGACGAAAAAAAAAGTTAAAAAAATATACACATATCACTACATAAAAATTGATCATCAAATAAATTATGTGGTGTTATGTGTTGAACATATCAATTAATATATGCGTGGAACATCAAATCATGTATGCTCAATGATTGATAAAAAATCAATCAAAATTTTGAATATCGAACAATTAACCTCAGGGTATATAAAAGCATTGATACATCATCATGAAACAGTACACTCGAGCTGTATCATTATAATGGATTACAATGTATTTATATACCTGGGTTTATTATTATTATGATATTATTTACAATGATAATCATATATTATATTAAAAATAAGGTAAATTAATTCATTTTTTATTTAAAATTACTTTTTTTTAGATGAACTACGATATCATATGACATTGAGAGGTAAGACAAACATTTTTTTACATGTTGAGTTGAGTTGAGATAACTTATTTCCAGAAGAAAATAAATACTATCAGTTATTATGAGTATGAGTACTTTTGAGATGAGATGAGTTGAGTTGAGTTATGAATGTTATTAGTGTGGGTCAGAGAACTACGTTGTCTGATTCAATAGGGACAGGAACTTTCGTGTCATAGCGAAGCAGTGTAGTACTAGGGAAGGCCCCTATGTTTCGTTGGTCCCTACCGTTCAGACGGCATACCTTTGGCCATTGCCCTACCAGTCCGGCGTGGTCCGCCTGTGGTACCTATGGCATTGACAAGGGATCTCTCCCTTGTCGCGCGCGCGCGCGCGGGTAAGCAAAAATGAGCCGAGAAAAATCGAAACGATTAGCATTGCGAATAAATTTATTGAGCAAGCAAGAAGAAAAAATTACAGTTACATTTTCTTTTTTACATTGTCAATTGAATTTGTGACCTTTCTAATATTAGGATGGTTAGATGAAAGTGATTTTTGCCATATAGAAAGTGCCTTTTCTAAGAATGAGAGTGCTTTTGAGTAGTCTCCTTTGCCGGAATACGCCGCACCGATGTTGTTGTAGGAAGTAGCCAATGAGGGATGATTCGGAGGCAGAGCTTTTTCTTTTATTTTATGGGCTTTTTCGTAAAATTCAAGTGCTTTCGAGTAGTCATCCATGTCGTCATACACCAAACCGATGTTGTTGTAGGAAATAGCCAAATCGGGATGATTCGGAGGCAGAGCTTTTTCGTAGATTTTACGTGCTTTTTCGTAAAATTCGAGTGCTTTCGAGTAGTCTTTCATGTCGTCATACACAGAACCGATGTTGTTGTAGGAAATAGCCAAATCGAGATGATTCGGAGGCAGAGCTTTTTCGTAGATTTTATGTGCTTTTTCGTAAAATTCAAGTGCTTTCGAGTAGTCACCCATGTTGTTATACACGAGACCGATGTTGTCGTTGGAAGTAGCCAAATCGGGATGATTCGGTGGTAGAGCTTTTTCTCTTATTTTAAGTGATTTTTCGTAAAATTCAAGTGCTTTCGAGTAGTCACCCATGTTGTTATACACTAGACCGATGTTGTTGTAGGAGGTAGCCAAATGAGGATGATTCGGAGGGAGAGTTTTTTCGTCGATTTTAAGTGCTTTTTCGTAAAATTCAAGTGCTTTCGAGTAGTCACCCATGTTCTTATGTACCGAAGCGATGTTGTTGTATGAAGTAGCCAATGAGGGATGATTCGGAGGGAGAATTTTTTCGTTGATATCGAGTGATTTTTCGTAAAACTCGATGGCTACATTATATTGTCCTTGTTTATCTTTCATGAGTCCAATTGCGTTATAACAATATGCTTTATTATTGACATCATCGGGTTCTTGATCAAGTAACATCGTAAAAACTTGTTCTGCTTTATCATTCTCACCCATTTTCCATAACAATATGCCCATTCGTTGCCAACCAGTACCAGTGATCTCTATCCGTATTTGTTCTGTAAGCGCACTCAACTGTTCATCGACACCGTCACTAGTAAGTGTAAGTTTGACTTGCCATATCTTCATTTCTTCCTCTTGGATTTCTTTGATTTGTCCAACCCGAAATACAGTGTGCGTTGAAAAGAGAATTTCTTTTTCGTCTGGAAATTTGCTGAATTTAGCGATGCGAGCATATGGAACCGATTTTATTGGTGGATCAATTGTTATGATAAAAAGGAGACCAATTTTAGTGTTGTCGCTTGGAAGTTTTCGACGAATGAAACCAACAGCAACATTTCTTAGTTCACTTGTTGATAAGAAGTTATTATAAGACATGAGTTTGTCTGGTTGGATTTTGATTTCGAAGTCTTGTTGTGTCATAGTTTGACCACGGTAAACTATACTTGGAAATGACTTATCCTTGTCATTCAATTGTTCGTCATGGAGTTGTTGGATATTTTGATGAAGATCACGCATGAAAAAACCTGTTTTGAGTAAAGTATTAACGTCTAGATTACCAAGTGCTTTGTTGAGCATTTTGTATGTGAAACATTCGGCAGTATACCATCGAACAGGATTGTTGTCGATGTTACCGTGATATTTTTGGGCGAATTCGTTGATGAGTTCTAGTCCTTTTTTATTATTAGCATACACCTTTTGTTGACGAGCGTAATCGGCAAGTTCTGGAATTGTTTTCTTTTCGTCAAAATCAATTTCAAGTACAATTTCTTTGAAAAATGTTGTATACATAAATGATGATTCTAATTCACCAGTAATTCCAACAGTATCATCATCGCATTCTCGAGCTGATTGCTGAACAGAAGCGCAAATCGAGTGAATTTCCGTGAATACACCTCTTACTTTCGGCCACTCTTTCGTTTTCCATTGTTCGTATTTTGATTTTTTGCGACAAAATATATAGATTGCATAAATTTGAGACATGCCGTGAACACGTGGTAAGACATTTTCAGTGAGAGTCCCAGATACAATAAGAAAAGCTTTATGATTTTTGAAACTTGAAATATAGTTAAGACATTCATCGGCATCACGAAATTTCTCAATCGTATCGACGGTTAGTTGCAATTGCTTAATTGAATTTTGAAAATCTTCGTCTGACTCATCTAGATTACCATCGAGCCAAAGTAGAAAATAATTTTGTACAAGATCTTGGGATTGTACACGTTGCTGACCTTTTTCTCCGTTCGTGATAGAGACTTGAGAACGGTGAGGATGTGTGGGTGAACTTATATTGATAGGAGTAGTGGAATTTACAACAGATTTATCTGTTGTCACTGATGCACCACAACCCATGTTATACGCAGTAGAATAAAATGAATGAATAAAAGTTCTTATGTATTAAAAACACGAATATGCACTTTGACGGACGATTTTTTTTTCTCAGTTATGATTGAAATATTGTTTCTTTTTGGTTGCCAATCAATAAGGTTGTTTCTATTGTTTCTAACATTCTCTTGTTTATATTTCTATGTACAATCAGTTTGTTTGATTGTATTAAATCAATAAGGATCCTATCGAAAGAAAAAAAAGCTACCGTTCTCTGTCTGTTTCAATGAAATACTTCAATAGTTTCTTTCTTATCTTTGCTCTTTCGTTCTGTATGTACATAATCCAATTGTTTTTCAATCAGACAATCTAATAGAATGGCAAAAAAAAGTAAAGTTATTTGCTAGTGTAACAATTTTGAAAAAATAGCTATTTCATGACTTTTCAAAGATCATAACAATTAAACACTCCTAATGTCAACCATTCTAATGAAGAAGAATAGTTACAGTTGTAAATAAGATGTGTCGTTCGCTCAGTCTAATAAGTAAAACTACTAGTGTATGCTAAACTTTTATTTGTTGATAATCATTTGTTTTTTGGGTCGATTATCATTAGGAATATGCTTTGTTTTCTAGTGAGCGAACGATTTTGCATTGTTTAGTTTAAGTGTATTTGTGAAGCGAGCGAGTCTGCATCAAAGAACAACAACGAACGAAACGAATACATGGTCATGGAAATAATAATAATAATAATAAGATGATGATGAAAAAGAAACGAAAAAAAAATACTAATAAAATGAATGTTGTTGTTATCATTGTTGTCAAGGTTTTTTCCAGCATCGCCGTAGACGTGAGCAGCAAAGAAGACTACGTGTTTTGAAATCAATCGATAAGATTTGAAAAATATGTATATTTACATTCATTCTCGAGATTTTGTCATGAATTTCAATGATAAACAAAAATAAATCAAATTTTTAAACGTTTTCAACAAAGATTATCTAATTGCTCTCACATCCACACCACCATGTTTCTTTCTTTCTTTCTCTCTCTCTCTCTCTCTCTCGTCTTTATTTGCTATTTCATTTGTCTTGCAAACACAAAATTATTAATCATATATTGTTTATCGATCGATCATCATACTGTATTACCTATTTTAATCATACAATAAATGAAAATAAATGGAAATTTTCATTTATTAGTTAGTTCGTCTTCGTAATTAAATAGAGATTTTTTTTTCTTTGTTGATAGTCGGTTGTTTTTGTTGCTTGGTAAGTTGTTATGTATGTATAGAAGTGTCTTTTGTTTGCTAGTAAACGAAAGATTATTTTTATCATTCATTTTTAAGTGTGCTTGTGCAAACAAATGCGAGTTTGCATCAAAGAAGAATAACAACAACGAATGACCTTCAATTTTGTCAGAATATAGTCTCCAAAAAAATATTTACATAATCAATAATCATTATTTAAAAATTTACCAAGAAAAATTAACTGATCCAAAAACAATCACTAAGATAATGAAAAACTTGTGTCATACTATTTCAAGTATCTATCGAAAAGAAAAATAATTAGACAAGATGTTTATTTGATTTTTTTCGGACTCTTCAAGGAGCGTAAAGTAACAAAAATTGACTTCGAATAAGATTTCTTTCTATGTACTTTCGAAACATGAATTCAATATTTTAGCCGTACTTTTGATTTAGAAATGAATAATGATTATGATGAGTTGATCTTTTTCATATGTATAAATCACATTTGAACATTAAAAGATTGATATTTTTTTCTTTTTTCTAGCAATTATTTCATCTCTTATATTGTATACATTGACACAATCAACATAGAATACGAGGGTGGGTGTGGGATATGGGTGTGGGTGTGGGTATAGATCTTGTCTTCATCCACATCCACACACTCACACCACCCATCCCACCCACACTCGCCCACACCCACACCCACACCCACACCCTAGTTTGCACGATTAGTCACAGATACGTACTTTTGAGCATGTCGAGGTATCTATGTTGGGCAGGATTTTTTAAACTTTTTTTAGCTTTGAATCTAATCAAATAGCATTTTCTAATTCAGTTTTTCACGCTGATTCAGAATATAATATTTAAAAAAAGTTTAACAAAATAAATGACCTTGAAATTTAACAATTTCTGTAAAAGAAGCGAGATCTAGCTGTATATACGACATTTGTAGTCATTCGACTTGTTTAGCGTTTTTCTCAGTCAAATAACGATCGAATCGAAATAAAATATATATATTCGTGATCAGCTTTTCACGCTCTATCAAATCATATATAAATGAACGAAAAACAAAATCCACTGAAATTTTGCATTTCCGGCACCTCACATTTTAACATAATTTGAGTTGAGATTATTATGAAAATCAATGGAAATACGCATAGAAAAAAATTAATCGGCAATCTTGTTCGAAAAGCATCTTTCGTTCTCATAAGCTTTATACAGATCGATGGTCCATATGCAGTGATCGTTCGGAAAATAAAAAAGAAGTTCATTTTCGATCAGATAGATGGATTCATTCGTTAAGGGGAAATCAATATAATTGAATCGTAACACAACTTAACGATTAGTTGGGAAAGAAGATAGGATATGAAGCTGGCAAGTCACGAATGACGCCGACGAATGATTCGCCGTTTGTTTCTAAGATTGATATGAACCTTTCTTTCGCGAAGCTTTCTAGAGATTGGACAATAGTTTTCAGAAGAGCTCGACCAAGTAGATAGAATCTGGGATCGGTGAGTTACAACTGGCACCCTCGGGAGACGCTGATGAGCGACTCGCCATTCATTTATGAGGTAGACACATCTTTTCTTGCGAAAAGCTTTGAATGAAATATAGAGTATTTTTCGAAAGAGCTGAGGCACTTGTTGTGGGGAAGACGACTAATTCAAAATCGTACCAATTTCTCATAAAAGCCAAAGAAATGTAATCTATGATGAGAATATCGCGCGAATACTACATATTCCAAGCTCGACATTACCAGTGTTGCTTTTTCCAAATTGCGAAAGTTGAAAGACTTGTTCGTATGGTGTTGGCTATAGCATCACACAAACTGACGATTTATCTGATAATATTTGTCAAATTGAATAGAATGAATTCAGTCGAGGGTGAAGTGAGTCGTAGCGACGAGCGTTACTTGTAATATAAGCTAAAATAACTAGTTAACAAGTTAAAGAAAGAAATTCATACAAAAAATAATAGCTAGTCCATCCTTTTCACATGATCTACGATGAAATAATATTTGGTATACACGTTATGTTGTTGTTGTCAACTTCATTTTTTTTTCTTGATTACTTTCAGCAGAAGAATCTGGCCATTGACCATTAATAAAACACTCCCGAAAAAACAACGAATGATTCAACAGTCGACGCACTAGATCTAATACATTTTTCAGCTATTATAGAACCATTAGCTGAGAAATGACGCTCTGATTCGTAGCTAAAGCCTTGTATGACAAAAATTCTCTTTGTAATAGCCGATAATAATGGTAATCGTTTTGTGTTCGTGCACTAAAAATCAAGTAACATTAAAGATGGATTATTGTGTATTTCTGGTGGTTTTAAAAACGAATTTTATTCCGTACCTATCAATGTTACAGTTCTTACGAGAATGTTGGGTGCACTTATCAATCCAACAGTTATTATAAGTGCAGTAAAGAAACAAAATGTGGAAGTCATGCTCTACGACGATCTTTACAAACATGATAGTCAATTTTCAAAAGAGCTCATTATTCATTTACTGGATCTTTTTTATTCTGTTCATTCTTGTGATTATTTTTGTTAGTATAACCTCTACTAAACGAATATTATCATAAGCTTTATTTTTTCGTCAATAATTCCGGACACTTGTAACGATAACAATGGATTGATGTTTGTGATATGTAACAAAATATCAATTAATTATTTGTTTATAAATATTGATTAACTTGAAGTTTCAATTTATTTTTTGTTTCCTCTATTTCGAATAATTTCATTAAAGTAGTAGCATGATGTATCGTCATTATATGAATAGAATTCTACTGTTATGCGTTCAAAAAACATTGATAGTTAGAGTGCTACGATTTTCAAGTTCAGAGACACAACAAAATAAATTGGGTGTGAATGTGGTGCTCCTATTCAAGTATATGTACATCCAGTAACGAAAACTTCTTGATAATTGATATTCCATTGTACCGTTCTAAATCATTTTACAAGTAACTTTTTCTTCAAAGTAACTGGCTTGAATAACTCATTGGTGAATTACTTTTTGAATCTATCCAAGAACTAGTGGCGAAGTCAAGGAATAGTTAGCGAGGTTGAGCGGCCTTAGTCATTATTCGAAGTTGGGTTAGCTGAATTCTGCAAAGATCCTCTCTAACTGACCTGGCTGATTAAGATTCTCATTCCAATGTCAAAATCCTGGTTATGTCTCTTAGATAGTGAACTGCATCGGAGTCATTTCGGAGTCGTCATCGGTGTTAAAT